>JARVGP010000597.1:0-35765 GCA_029876185.1 Mansonella ozzardi | reverse complement strand
CCCATGAGGAAGATGACCCAAGATTCCGTCCCATACTGTAGATGACCCAAGATTCAGTCCCATGCGGTAGATGATCCAAGATTCAGTCCCATGCGGTAGATGACCCAAGATTCAGTCCCATACAAAAAAATGGACGGTACTATAGCTTTATAAATAGCAATTTCGGTACTGTTCTTCAGATTTTTGTTGTGCCAAACATTTCTTTTATGAAGCTTTCCGAAGGCCCTGAATGCTTTAGCTATTCTGCTATCTATCTGTTGTTTTATCGATCATGATGTCAAAGGCAATGAAAAGTCCCAAGTTAATTGAATTTGATGGACAGTTCTGAATCCCTTATGATGATGTGTGAAGGATGGTATTCAATTTGTGTTGCTAGTTTGGTGGAGAACTTCTGTCTTCTTTATCTTGACTTCCAGTCCAAAAAACTTAGCGATTTCATGAAGCATGTTGTTAAGGGCTGCAGAGCGGCTTCGATATGAGCAAGAAAGGTGACATCATCGCGGACAAAATAGTTTCGAGTCTTGGTTTGCCTCCGTTTTAGGTCAAATAAGTTGATTGAATCAGTAAGATCAAGGTCTACTGTGACTTTTCTAGCATCATCATATTGAAGAGAATAGTAAATAGAGCTGGTACAAGCATACAATCTTATTTCATATCAGTTATTATTGAGAAAGACTTAGAAAATGCAATGGCATATCTGATTTTTTACCGCTCTGATTTTGATATAATAGGATGATCGTTTTGAGGAATTTGAGGTACATCCTAATCGTTCCAAGATCTGCCATAAGCCATTTCTGCTCATAATATCAAAAGCTTTGGTGTGATCAACGAAGGTTACATAGAGTTAATTTCCTCTGTAATTTTTTTTTGTCTTCTGTAATTTTTCTCTTGTAACTGTCCAACAATAAACATCACATTGAAATATACTTCTGTTAGCTTTGAAGCCACACTAACTTTCAGGTAAAAAATCTTCAACAATAGTAGAGATTAATCTGTTTAGGAGTATTTTTGCGAGAATTTCTCGCGTAATGGAGAGCAGAGTCGATACCTCGATAGTTTGAGCAGTCGGACTTATCTCCTTTCATTCATCATTTTTTTTTTTTATTCCGCATTTCTATAAATAGCAGTCTGACCCGTTCTCAGATTCTTCCAGGTTCACTTTGCTAAGTCAAGCTAATAGATCATCCATAATACAAACTTGGATATTTTTGGAATCTAATACAGTTTTACATTTAATGGGAATTGAAACGATTTTTGCTCACTAAAATAATTTTCTGTAAAAGTAGAAGTATTATTTTTATCTCTTTTTCTGTCTTTGTTTTGAAACAATAAATTTGTGATCATATAGTCCTATGTTATTTATGCCATATTCCATTGTAAGTTTGCATTTTGTCTTACGATTCTATTATGACTTAACCTTCGCTTTTTCTTTTCGATATAAATCTTTTGTTAATTTTTTGTATTTCGAAATGAAAGAAATGAAATTTACTCCTTCTGTTATCTTAAAGTACCATTCGCAGGAATTTATGAAACATTTGTAGTATAGCAGTGATGTGAATAAGTAAGTAATGGTTTCGGAAAATGCAAGTTGGATATCTTTTTCACATTGCAAAATCTTTTAAGCTGATAGATATGAAAGGAGAATTACAAAAATAAAATATGAAAAGAGAATTACAAAGTGGTTTATTCTTTGAATGTTAATTAACCTAGAATTGTGTGATCAAGAACGGGGAAAGAAAGGAAGCTATATTTCTTGAGAAGGCAAGCAAGAGAGATCTTTTTGTCCTGTCAGTTCATGTTATGGTTGCAATAAATCAGGTCTCGACTACCTATTCACCAATTCTTTATTTCATTTCGGTTAGTCAGCAACTTATTTTATGTAGAAAGAATCATGCAAAACATGTCCCACTTCTCATATTGAAATCGGATTATTTAAAATTTGCTGAGCATTCCACGTTTAAATGATGATGTTTCATCTTTTGGTAAGTAATAAGTGATTTAATCGGATATCTTCTGCAAGTTCCAATTGTTTATCACTCCTCGAGATTAGTTAAGCTGCAGTTAATGATTCGTTAAGGTTGCTAGCTATTATATTTCTGATTTTCGCATCTTAGATTATTTCTTAGCCATTGTTTTGATACATATCTTAATTCTTATTATATATAACCAAAGATAATAGCAAATAATGTGAAGTGTCGTGGAGAATGAAGGTTTTGAACAGAGCGTATGTTTTATTTTGTGTATGAATTGATAATTGATCTGTCAATATCAAAGAGCAGTGACAATTGTTTTGTGGTACATTAGTATCCTGCACAAAAAGTGACTACATTTAAAAATAAAAGAATTGAATTTTCGCTCAGCATGATGGAACATTTCTACCACAAAACACGGAATAAGGGTAGTTTGTTTTCCAAAAAAATCCAATGCAAAGAGCTTTCAGGAAATCTCTAATTAAAACCTGTATTTTCGAATTTAAAATTGCCGGAGTTGTCTCTGCTCATTTGATCTCGCTCATCTCCCGGTACAGGGCGGAAAGGGGTGGTAATAAATAATTGTATAAATACATCACATACAGTCGGAAGAAGGTTAAACAATCGTGTACAGTCTGTCCGTCGTGGTGATCGTTTCAGCATACCGATTCTATCAGTAGCAATTTGATTTTTCCTTTCTAGCTCTGGTTATGACTAGAAAATGCAGAAACACAGTACTGCCCGGAATTTCGGAATTCATCGTCCACTTTCACTGGAAACTGATATTCCAGTCATCCTATATTGGGAACATATAACATCTATTTCGCTTCAAAGTTTATTTGACTATTATTAGCTTAGAGAAAATGGGGTCAAAAATTGTTAAGAATTTCAAATTTTTGCCAATTTAAGAGGTCTACAGTCTTTTGGCTAGTAATTATGCGATAAGACTAGTGGCCATTATAACAAGAAATAGTATTGTTGAATAAGTGAAAAGAATATTATCCAAGCAGGCAGTGTACAAATCGATCAGACGAAAGCAACTAACCATTGGAGGATAGTAGTGTGAGCTTAGTTGTAAAATAGATAGATGGAATATTCATTGCTGTTTGTGCCATAAGTCCAAGCTGTTCATTTATTATATCATTCGTTTATTTTCACAATCACTCTCTATTATTTTTACAATCATTCTCTATCAACTCCTATTTACATCCCAACACTTTGTGTACTTTTTGCTCTGACAATCTAATTTACTGATCTAAATAGGCCATAAATCTTTAACTTGACTCAACTGTGCAGGAAATGAAATGTCTAAGTTGATGGAGCGCTATGGCCACTATGGTTATACTCTTACCATAGCCAACATAGCTTGGCTCTTATTCATGTTAGTTTCCACATTCAAATCTCTTAATTGCACAGCCTTAACACAAAACATAATGCAGATGTCGAGACTTAAAATCGTTTGTTATCACTTCTAAAAGAAAATTTGTCATTTTACAAATTGAACAACTAATCCTGTCTGTCATATTTTGTTCCACTGTCTATGCTTCCTAAAACTTTCTCGCTCATTCCCACGGATGAAAAACTGATTCTTGATAAGTCCTAAACCATTTCATCTTTTTGCCGTCGTTTCTTTTATAAATTTTCCATTATAATTTAATGAACCAAACTAAAAAGTTATTAATAGTACATTAAATATTTCTGGATTTCTGCATAATAGATTCACTATTTTGATTATCTGAGAAGAATTCCATCTGTAATTTCTTATCTTTTACAAACGCACAATGCCCAACTGCATTCTTTTCTCTTTTTTAAATTACAACTGTTAGAAATAGAAATCAAGAAAAATCCCTCACACTGAACTAACTGAGTCCACCAAACTTAACAGGAATTGACACATAGTTTAAAGAATTTCACAGCTCATTTGAATTGATCCAATATATGATATGCCACTGTGATAGAAAGAAATATATATGTATATACGACATACAATATACAGTATTTGACAATGTTCATTAGTAGTAGTGAAAGAGAACGACAAATTATGTCTTATGTATGACATATTTACTGGCAGTGGTCCATTTCAGTTTGAATAAAATTCAATAATAATATTGGATTTCAGATCATGATCGTGATCTGCATAGAATCATTACACTATCTTTTATTCTATATAATTTTATTTACCAGGAAGTGCCTCATGTTTCAGAGTAGATGTGATTTTTCCGGAATTGTTTCCTTTATTCCTTTAACCTTGACCCTATCCCTTTACTATTTAAACCGTTTCCTTCAAATAATGTTTGCTAAATTGCTGAATGAATGTCCGATTTCAGAAATAATTGCTTAGAAATGGTTTTGAATGGGATATCAATTAGCTAATTTCTTTGCTTTGCTTCATGAAACACTCCCTGATAGAAAATGTATTGCTTTTAAATGAAAAATTGAATTTTAATCGTTATTGTAAGCGAATGCCTAAACAAAGAGTTAAAGTTTATTAGTTTCTTGATGTTCATTTAGCAATAATAACTTCCCTTTTTTCTTGATTGATAAACAACAGTTCAATGTTGCAATATTATCGAAATGATTTCTCAGTAGTATTCATTAGTCTACAGTGAGTTGTGTTATCACACTGATATTGCCTTCTATATCACTTAAATAGAACATTTAAGTGATTTACCCGAAATATCTTTTTTCACTGCTGAACTCTCAAATAAAGTAAAAGTTTCCTATTTCTCATTTCGGAATCCTTATCTGCCAATTAATTTCTAAATCCAATTGCCTGACAGAATTCTTAATTATATTTTTGCTATGATTTCGCCTCACTTTTCTATTTTGTTTGAAATTGAAACAGTCACTATCTTATTAAAACCACTTTTCGGTTTTTCTTGATTCTAGTTTTATTATTGCTTTTATTGTAATGAGACTTTACTTGACTTTTCTTGTTTCTCTTAAAAAAGCTACTTTTGCTTTAGAAATGTGACCTTAGGGAATATCTATTTTTAACATCAATTAATTATTTGCATTACTCATATTCCTCAAAACAAATTTACTATTTCTGCATTTATTTTCATTGCCAATTGCAGTAAAGAAGTAATTAGCAATCGTTAGAATAAGCCTCTATTCGGGATGGAGATTAAAGATTACTACATGCTTATTCAGGAATTTCAGCAAAAAGCTCTTAGAAAAATCTATACGATACTGAGGAATTAATTTAAAAAATATCACTGTAGAAGTTTTGCACACTTTTATAAATATCCTTAAAGCTATTAGGTAGTAATATACTGTTTTCGATCTGTGCTCTAAAATTTCTTAAATGCTTAATAATGTCATTTTTAATACTCTTTACTGAACTGAAGACAGCTTACTCCTTCCTTGTAGGTTTTGTTAACTATTGCTTCACTTTCTATTACTATGTCAAATTATCATCTTTCCCCACTCAACTAATTATTTATCCATGGTTATATTAAGAGAAAAGAGAAAGCTGGAGGTAAGAAGGACCATCGGAGGCATTTCAATAGGCCTCTTGAAAATATTTTTCATTTGTTGTGCACGAAATACTTCACATAAGTTTTATTCACAGATTTCTCATGCGACCGGAACGAATTAACCGATATTACGACAAAGAATTCGAAGCATTCGCGAAATAAGAATGACTGTATTTTGAATACAATCTGGGATTTGGCATATTGTTCGTGTTTAGACGACCTCACTTCTTTATTCGGCGAACTCTGTTGTAGAGTTCCGGTATTATTTTTTGTTTTGAAATTGAAACCACCCGACTCTATTATAAAGTGGTTCTTATGTAGTAAATTGAAGAAGTGATCAAAAGAGAATAATATTCATATTTACCTATAAGGTCTGTCACATAAAATATTATATACATACTGGGTAATGAAAGAAATGCGTCACGAAATTGGTCATCAGATTGCCAACATTACAGTTATCCTTCTTGTGATTTGTCTGTTTGATATTTCTTTGTTCCAACCAGTACCCGTGTCCGCACCCGCAACAATTCTTTAACTGCTAATGCCGTCCTTCACACACTGTCACTCTTGACCTAGAACTCCCCCGCCTTCCTTCTCCTAATATGTTTTCCTTTGACACATCTTACCATTTCAACATCAGCAGCAATCACTGCACATCGACAGTTTGTTCTCAAATTTAATTTTCATTACTATTGCTGTACTGTTATTATCATCATTGCGATCATCACTCTGTTATTATTTCTATCATTGATACTATCATATTACTATTTTCCATCCTATTCCCTTATCATTTTCAACCTAAATTTCAGCAATTTGAAACTTTGGAGGTAAATTTCATCAACTCAGCTGGATTCTACTGTAGAGAATATCTAATTCTCCAAGATGTCAGTATTACCACCAGAATTGGATTTATGCGAGGATGCACGATCTAGATTCACGCATACCAAGGCACTATTCGAACAGCTGGAACGAGGTGAACAATCACCTTACTACTTCTCCCCCCGGATGTCTCGGCCACCTCCACCTTTACCGCCGAAACCAAGCGTTCAGCAACCATCACCGTTAGCACAGGTTGGTACTCTTTGTTTATCACATCAAGTCGGTACTCTTCGGAGCCGATAGATAATCCTTCTCGCTTATATAATCTGCAGTTAACAAAAGCTTGGTTACGTTGAAAAAAATGATGAAAATAGATTAAATGAGGATTTTATCAAATTATTGACCTTATTTTAATCTCGTCATCGGATTGTACTATTAGGAATGCAAGTAATAACTAATTGAAAAAAAATTGTCATCTTTATGCCAGATTTCTTTAATTCTCATTCCATTCAAAGATTGCCTTATGTGTGATAAGTTTACATAATGTATGACCTCTGAGTTGTTTCGATCATAAAAAAATAACAAATAAGCGTGAAAAAGGACTTTAACTGACTGTTTCTTTTCAAATTTTTTCATTTTATTTACATGAGATTGTGTGCTAAATTATTCCCATTATTTAGAGTCATTCTTGTTCTGTCCTGAATATCATAATTTGTTCTCTGTTCCAAGTGAGGTGAGGGCAAAAGAGAGATTTCCATTTTCTTGTTTTTTTACCTTAATTCTCTTCGTCAGTATTGATAATAAGTTGAATAAAATAATGAAAACGGCTAATCAATCCATGCACTATGTATGGATTTTGCTGTTTGATCTTCTTGATCCGATTTCTCTTCTCTAATTGCTTTGCATTAATGCTTCTTAACCGGCTTATGCAATAATTCTTGCTAATAAACAATATCCTAATTTAAATTTTTACAAGAAGCTATGTGGACATGCTTAAAATTAATATGCACGAAGACTGCCGTGTGGTGACATTAACTCGAAATAGAGATTAGCTATTATATTGTTTGCATGCACTATAACAGGTTGAACAAAAGGGATTCAAGGAAGTAATTGAGATCTGAAGGGGATCAAGAAAGTCAGCATAAGTCTTTTTTTGTCTTTTCAAAGTTAAAACATCATTTAAATCCGTCTTAAATTCGAACTAATTTATCTCATTATATCCAGACCCTATTAAGAAACAGGTGTTTGCATTTATTTGTGTACAGATTGATTGATAGGAAGTTTTTGATGAGCTTCCACTTCTTTCACTTCTGGACGGCTACCACTAGGGATTAACGGTTGCTCCCAATAGAAATATGCGATCGAAACTACCACCCTTTCTTTTCCACTTCTATAGCATAAAGCGTTCTCTGTTTTCGTCACTGATATTGCTATATTTTAGCACTGGCTATCAGCTGACCCGTTAATACTTTTACTATACTTAAGCTTTGGTTATGTTGCCTCAAGGCATTCGTACTTTAATAACTATTTCATACACTTCCTTATTTCTTTCACTTCATTCACTATCAGTGCCATTTTTTGAAATGATCATCATATAACCTTAGTCTACTGTATTGCTGTTAATTTTATCAGGACGATTTCTCTTCTATCAGTTTCACTCTATTTGAAGGTAAATTTCAGGTAACGCGCAATTTTTCGGAATTAGTATCAGATTTGGATCGATTATCTACAACACATTCCACTTTGGCTACAAAAATTAATGGGGTTAACTCTCTAAGGTAATTAGACTATCCCTCTGTCTACTTATTAACTTTATCCTTTACTTGTTTCCAAGGAATGCTTTTCTATTGCTCTCGTTTATATTGCTTTACAGTTCCCCAATGTCTGCACTGGATTCAGTAACTTCCAAAAAGACCAACTATGAACCTTATTGGCGTGACCTCTCATTCTATAAACGACGATTCGGTGGCTTGGAAAGCTCATCCACGAATGGGGCATGTGATAGTGATAGTATCGAAAATGGTGATAGTGCAGTAGCGCTGGATGAAAGTGATAAGGTGAAAAACTGTTTAATAATACTATTCATTGAACATACAGATGAAAAGGTTCGCTTATCGGTTATCTGCTGACAAACTTGAATCTATTTCTCTGTCAATTTGGTTTAAATTTCCAATTATGCAACGTTAAATGTTCAAGCCAGCATAAAGTCAGCTATTGCTTGTTTGCTAGCTGAAGCTGATCTGTGTTATGAAAACGCTAAATTTAAGAAAGATTTCTGTTCAAAATTTCTTTAAAGGAAAAGATAATTGTTTTCCATTAACCAATAACGCAATAACTTGAAAATCTGTGAATTTTTTTCTGCCGAAATTTGGCGCATTTGTCCTATCCATTATCTTTCCCATTGGAAAAGTTGATTTTATCAACGATGCTCAAAATTTGTCGCTTAAATTTGAGCGTTTTGCATATGTTCTATCTATTAATTTAAACTGTCTTCAGGTTAAGCAAATTCAGAATTCATGCATGAATATTTGATAATGTATTTTGATATACTGTTAGAAATACTTTCAGGAACAAACAGTCAAGCACACCACATATGCGCTAGTGAAAAGTCGTAGGCGAGAAAATGACGATAATAATCAGCTGCATGAAAATGTCGCTGGGATCGAGAACATAACCGCTTTTAATGCACTGTTAGAAGAATGCCCATCTGAAATGAGGAATGGTTCAAATGGGGATTTACCGGACGGTGCAGAGGTGATACGAGGGCTTTCACCTGAATTTGATGTTGTAGGACGGAAAGTCTCCTTTAGCACTGCCCCGATCAAAGTTAGCACTTTCATTTGAAAGGAATTTATTTCGAGTTCTGAAAGGGAAGAATTCATTTCACATACGAAAGCAAGATTGCCTCTGTTAGCAGTTTCTCATCTATAATTATGCGGAGAATAAGTGGTGCAAATGGATATACTGATATATCTGTATATTCGTGCATTTATGATGAGTTCCAGGTTTTCTCGACACATAGTATTATGGATTATGACCGCCGGAATGATGAGATCGATCCGGTAGCATCATGCGCTGAGTATGAACTTGAACGACGTCTTGATAAAATGCAAATATTCGATGTGCATCTAAAAAAGGGCGCTGAAGGGCTAGGGGTATGGCCTATTGCCTATGTACTGTTTTAGGTTTTGAATCTTGATTTTTTGTTGATGCATATTTATCGGATTTTTCCATGCAGGTTTCTATTATTGGTATGGGAGTAGGCGCCGATTCTGGTCTTGAAAAGTTGGGAATATTCGTAAAGAATATAACACCTGGTGGAGCTGTGCATCGTAACGGCCAAATTCGGGTTTGCGATCAAATTGTGAGTGTTGATGGAGTTAGTCTGGTAGGTGTAAGCCAGATTTTCGCTGCTGAAACTTTACGAGCTACCGGAAGTGAGGTTAGTATTTCTTTATTCTTCATGCTATTTTATCTTACTGCATCGTGTTTTAGTGGATCCTCTTATGAAAGGAATATCGTTTCAGGTAGTTTTTACAATAGGTCGGGAGGAAAATTTGGAAGAAAGTGAGGTTGCTCAGCTCATCAGGCAATCATTAGAGGCAGATCGATTTCGAGAAGCGGAAGAAGTGGAAGATGATGAGGCTGATAGTGTTGATAGCGAGGAACCGGCGATCTTGAAGGAAGAACGGAAAATCAGAGTATTGGTTTCCCGAATTTGTATTATATATTTTTTGCAGACATACAAACTAATTATTACGAGATGTTTGATGTTGCAGAAACGCATAGACGATCTTGAAATGGAGCTTAGTGAATCACAGAAGAAAGCTGATCAGATGAAGGAGATCCTAGAAAGTTCAAGAGCTCACTATGCAATGCTTGAAAGTAAATATGAGCAAGCAAATCAGCTGTTACGAAGTTACCAGGAAAGGTGAGTTATGTTAAATGTATGGTTTCACAAACTTGATGTGAACAATTATCAGTCAGGTGTGTATGACTTTTCACTAGTCACACTTCATCCACTGGAGTTTAAAGTGTTTGCTGGAGATGAAAGTGCAATAGGCTACGGAGCGCTATAAAGAAAAAGCGAGAAGTTTCTCTTGACATATATTAGCTTATAATAATTAATCATCTTGCAATAAACTTCTAAAAAAATATACGGTAGTTTCTAAAATGATTACCGATGTTATCCGTGCTTCAATTACTTCATTTTAATTCTCAGAGAAAAAGAATTGTTGGAACGAGAGGAAGCGCATGTTGATCAGTTGCGCCAAAAGGATGCCCATTATAGTGCACTGGTGAGCCAGCTAAAGGAACGCATAGAAGACTTAGAAAGAAGACTCGATGAAATGGCGCAAAGGTATCATTGGTATCTTTTCAACGTTCTGCATCATCAGTAAGATCAAACAGTGGTAGTGCTTATAATACATGCGTTATTGTTCCTAAATCATGTATGCATCACTCACCAGGGCAGATTACATCAAAATATATATGTAAATATCTAAAAAAGTAGAAAAGATATTTCAGACGCACGACTGTGATGGAAGGTGAGCTATCGGAGTTGAAAGAGCAGTTAGCAGCTCGAGATGTCAGTCCTGCTTTAGCCTATAAGCCTACATGCCCAATGGATCATGACCCCACAAAATCTTCCAAAATTCTTGCTATTAAGACGACGAGTTTGGTAATATTTTTATGTGTAAACATTTTTCATTTTTTATTTTAAAGTTCTGATTGATGGAAAATAAAAATATAGATTGCTGGGAAAAAGTTGGAAAGTTATTTTCATCTTTATATCCAATTCAACTTGAAATGATCAATTTGAATGACTTCAACATTTTAGCCTAGTAAATCGGCATCGACATCAGCATATCGTCGTGTGAATGGTACAGAGAGTGCTTGTGAAAGTGCTGCCGATGATGCATCTGATGAGCAGAAATCATCGCGTGAAAGTCCGATACCACGAATCTCGGAACCAGCTAGTCCAGCTGTACTTCATAAATTCGCTCATCGCAGAATATTATTCCCATTAAGGCGACGTTATGTCACAAGTAAATTAATGCTTTTTGAGAAATGAATAAATTGATAATACGAATTAGAATATATTGCTTACCTTGATATTGAAAATAAAAGATATTATTTGCTGTAAGGAAACTTTTCAAAAAGCAATTTATGCAAAAAATCGATATTAATTCTAGCTATATTGGTAGAAAATGAATGAAATTATAAAGATTACTCAATTTCTATGTGTAATATTAAATTAAAATTATAGTTTCAGCGGAGCATGAATTCTGGCGCGATACATTTCAGTCCATTCAGGTAATTTACAATTTTGTTGGTATTATAAATTAAATTGAAAAGACTTGTGGGTTGGATATTTGTGACACAATAGAAAGGTGTCATAGTTACTGAAAAGTTATTAGTTAATAAAAACTTGCGGGCTTAGAAGAGTGAGGAAATGAATAGGTGCAGAAATTTAGCGCCTTCATGACTGCATTAGACTGGCACCAATATTAATATCATGCTTCAGTAGATTTTTGTAAAATGTTTTGAACAATAATATAGAGCTGGATTTTAAAATTCATGCCTTGCAGTGACTGCAAATAATGATTGGTAAATAGGAAAGTGTCAAGGGGATGTATAACGAAATTTGATAAATGTAAATACCATTAAGGGGCTCCAGGTATTACACTGGACATGCGATGATGTTTGTCAGCTGTTGATTCAGATGGGTTTGGATAAATATATCCCTGAGTTCACCGTTAATCAAGTCAATGGTACCAAGTTCCTAGATTTGGATGGAAACAAATTGAAGGTAATTTCATTTCACAATTTTATTGCAACAACCAGCTTTTCTCGGCTAAAAAAAGGATGTTGTGAATGAAAGTAGTATCTAGTTATTTTTTTGTCTAAATTAAACTTTGTACAATTATAATACTATTTTCAAATGCAAATCTTTTCTCATTTAGATCACTTTAATTCGGTTTTGAATAATGATGTATCTTTAATAGATATATTGATTTTGATTATGTGCTTCATTTTAAACTTTAATCCCAATATTATTGTATTCTTTAATGAGTAGTATTGAATAGTTTCTGTTTTATTTCATCGTCTACAAAAAGACAGATTTATCAGCAGAGTGGAACTGTTCCAACCAGCTCAACAACAAATCATTAATCACATTCATAGAAATGATTTCTATCAAGATTCACTATTGTTTATGTTTTTTGGTTTTGCTTTCCCAAAATTTCATTTTTATTCCATATTTTTTTTTTACATATTATTGATCTCTTTGACATCTAACTTTAAATTTTTTTATATGTTCAGAAAAGCTTTTCATAAATATTCCAAATTGTCACCTTAAATCAATGTCCCTTAACAATCTTTTACATAGCATTAAACTGAAGCTAACTTCTAGAAAGGTAAGTTCATTACTAGAAAAAATGATGATTCTGCAATTTGATGTAATTTAATTTAAAAAAAAAAGAAAATTGTAGTGTAGTTTCTCGTCACTGAAAGCAAGATGATATCAATTTTACAAAATTGAGAAGAGTTACGCAGATGTTGACAATATGTTTGTAATGTGACACATTTAATTTTTATTTCAATGGATGGTATTTCGTTTGTAATTTCTGTTAATCATTCCGAAAAAAATTGTGCACTTCCTGTGTGGTCAATTTAAAATATTTTCTCTCTTTAAGCAAATCAGTATAAAGTGGAGAATACTAAATGTTGAAAGGGCAGATGGGAATGCCGAAGTTATAAGAACATCTTGAAATTTAAATTCCTTACTCATACAAAACGATTTTTAAGAAAAATAATTTTCTTCTATTAAAAAGATTAGAAACTCCAACTCAAGTAAATTTCCTGTAAAGTTTGGTTGTCGTGAAATTTTGCGAGGAGCATTTATTGGTAAATTTTTTGTTATCATCCAAAATTTATTTGGAAAAGCTATAATTTTTTTGTAAAACTATCGTATGGAATAGATTCTGTGAACAAATCAATTATGATATCATGATCGAGTCCCTTGATTTAGTGTTTTCAAGCTTTTTTTTTTTGATAATTTCAATGTAATTTTTAATCATTGCTTCTTTGTGACCAGTTCATATGTACCTCTGCATTTCTTTACGTTTTTGAATTTGATATCATTCCGTTTCACATTGAAAAGGATTCGCTTTGTGCATTATTGTGGTTTTAAAACTTTTGATTTAGTATGATTCTTGATGTAATTCTCTCTTATGCACTTGATATCATTTTTTGGAGTAGGGAAATTCATTGCTGAAACATGGAAACAGATTTTTATTTAATGTAGGATAATCACAACTATCCTTACTTTTAATTGCTGATGAAATTCTCATACAAAATATAATTACATTAAAAGTTGCTGACATTATTCTTAATTAGCACGAATTCTTGTAACAATTTTCAATTTAAAGGACCTCAAAAACAAGTTCCAAAAGCAATAACTGTTGCAATAACGAACAGCAGTATCATTTCTTGCTCATCATTTTAACTAAGATTTAATTTCGTGGAAATTTTTGTAAAAGAGCTGGGTAGATTTTTTATTTCGAAATAAAATTTTTCAAAATGAATAAAATTAATGGGCAGAAGATGGGAAATAATAAAAAGCGAAGCAATTTTATTGGAATGTGCTGATACATTCATTGCATGCATGCACATTTTTTTGAAAGAAAACAAATTTAGAAGATTCATACTTGATTATTGTATAGATTTTTTTTTTTTAATACAAAATATTTGGCCATGTTTTAGGCAATGGGTATTCAGAATCATTCCGACCGTGCTGTAATAAAGAAAAAGATCAAAGCTATCAAATCGAAAATTGAGCGTGAGAGAAAACAACTGGAGAAGGAAAGCAGGTTAAGGACAGTTGCGCCAGTACACTAACTCTAGAAGTGTAACTTATACATGCTGTAAAAATTAACCTGAGGAATGAATTCGTCTTCTATTCTCTATTCTCAACAAAATAGGTTCGATATATGTGTATCTTATGTTAATCTGTCTGTACTTTTTTGGGAGCAATGGTGCTCATTTATTTATAAAAATCCATTTATCTTTATAACTATTTACCACATCATCAAACTATGCTGCGAACAATTTATGGGAAGAGAGTTGACCAAAATTGTCAAATTCCAGAAGTGGGGATTTATTTAATTTTACAGTTTTTCAAAACTGATCTTCAGAAGGTGATAATGTTTGATGATCACTTTCTTTATACATCTTCCATGACCAAATCCTTCGTTTATTTTCGCACATACTGGGTGAAATTCTTTCATAAATTAAATTATTAACATTTAAGCATCAGTGGTTCGAATGCATCATGCTATATGCTAATTTATGAATACAAAAGAATGATCATTGGGCAGGTTTGATTAAATTAAATATTTAAATTTTCCTTATATGAGCAGTAGATAGATTAGGTAAGATAATACATCAGTTTTAGTTTTACTGTTAAATGGAAATTTATGAAGCAAGCTGTCAAAAAACGAACCACTGATGATGAAAGAAACGAAGCGCTGAAGAAGATCCAGTACCACTTTTCCATTCTTAGCTTTTATATTGATTCTTATTGTTTGAATCATTGCTGTATGAAGCTACGAAGTGATATTTTATTCGACATTGACTACTGTAGAGATTCAAATGCTAGGTCTTGTTTCATCTTTTAGCATTTTATGATATGCATTTATTTTATTAATCCGTATTTATAATTAGAATTTCAACTTTATCACATCTTATCACTGTTGTGATCATCACTGTTAATGATATTGTTAATGCCGCTGATTTATTCCAAGAATTCAGCTTGTCTATATAATGTTGTGGGTCGACGAATTCATGAAATTAACAATTAGAATAATATATTCGCAAGATAAATACATAAGATTCGTTTACATCTCATTCTGGATTTGAATAATATAGTCATTATTTATCTCAAAGAACATGGCACTATTTTACATCTCTACATGAATGGTTATTTATTGTGTATTAGCTTTCTGATTGCAATCAAAATAATTGTTGATGGAAATATCAATTTCTATCACTTGGTAAATTTCCTGGTGGAAGCAACTGATTGGGAAACAAAGCATTTTATCTTTTGACTATACAAGACAGTTCAGTTAATCTTCTGTTTGTTCTGCTTTTTCTTGATCATCGGCCAATTCCTGCCACTTTTTCATGTTATACCTTAAATGTAATATCGATGCATTATTATTGGGGATATTATGGTTCTTTTTTACTGATTAATTATATTGCTCCAAAGACTGCTTTCTGGAACGAAAAGATAGCAATTTGTTTGTAGATGATGATTAAAGAATCTGCAACACTTACAAACAGCCATCAAGCAGCTGTTGACATTCGGGGATTGCCGTAACGAGTAGCTCATAACATGGGATACAGATGTATTTCATGAAATTTACTTGCATCTGCGGTAATTCCTTTGCTTTCTCTCGATCCATCATTGCACTTGGTACTTGTCCATTTTTTCGTTCCTCATCTCCCTGATTTAATCAATAAATAAACTTTTATATTAATTACGGATAAACTTAGATGGATGAATGGATGTTCAATTTTTTCAATTTCATTCGTTCTATGATTCAGTCACACTACATACATTTCTACATGCTCACTAAACTTCAAAACCAGTTAATGTTTGTTTAAATTGTATGAAAGCGACAAAATATTTGAATTTAACATTAATATTATGAGGAATATTTTTTTTCACTCTGAAAACAGATCAATTCCTTGATCCATTTCATCATCAATCTGATCGTTTTTTCTCTAAGATCAGTTATTTTTATGGAACTTCTTTTATTGAGAACTATGAAAACTCTGAGAACAGATCAATTTCCCATCCTTATGACAAAGTTGCTAACCTGTTCGTAGAATTCCTCGAATAGCATTTTTACTGTATTCGTATGAATAGGCCATGGCTTAGATGATCCAATCAGATCGCAACCAGTCATTAAAATAGATTTCATTAAAAGCCTGGAATTGATTAAGAATTGAATGATTACTCAAGATTTTATCGAAATTTCTTTCCTTCTAATTTATCATTCATTATTTTATTACACCTGTTTTCTTTTTTCATTACATTTCCTTTTACACTTAAAGAATGTGGTATGACACCTGGCATATAACACCTAGCATATGACACCTGGTATATTTAGTCAATTCGTTTGTAATCCATCTTAGAGAACTTTGAATATAAGAAGAACCTGTAAAAATATTTCAGTGCTGGATCACTTACCGGTGATCTGAATTTTCCCAACTGAAGACACCATCAGCTACGACTGCTTCTAATTCCTTTTTATTGTTCATAAAGAGTGCTAGATCAGTGGCTAAAATGCAGTGCTTAATAATGCCCAATATTTCCTTGTATTCCTCTGAGGAAAAAGACTTGAGAATATTATGGCCAACCTGAAAAATATGCTATAATGACTTCTTCGCAAGGACTTATCAAAATTGCTACACACTGTTGTAAAATAAAGAAATAAAAAATAAAAAAAAAATAAAAAAACATAAAATAAAAAAAAAAAAGAAAGGTGAACCTGTTGTAAAATAATAACAGTTTGATTGAAATGATGATGTTCCATTACTGATGTTAAGTAAATTGATGCCAAGGGGCTACTCATCAATTTCATATAAGCATTATTCTTACCACGGTGGTCAATATCATGGCATAAACAAGCCATATAAAGTGCGAGAGACTGTAAAATAAATTGTTTCCCATACGTAATAAATACTTATTATGATTTGAGGATAGATTTTTAAGTATTCACGATAATTTTACTCAGAGAATACTGAAGACTAATCAAAATTTTGAATTATTTCTACACTTCTGGATTCGACTAGAATTTTCACAATATTGAGAGTTGGCATAACTTCTTTCATTTTAATTATTTCAAGGTAAAATAAGATCGGTATTTCTAGCCAGTGGTAAGATAGCATCATGAATGTTCTCATAGTGATTATATTTAAACACCAGAAATAATATCACAGGTAATAATTTTGTAATCAGTATATCTATCACGCAAATAACGATTGCTTTGGAATCCATACTCTCAAAGATTAAGAAATTCAAATTTCAGGGAGTTGGATTTTAAAATGTTAGTTTTTTTTTGTTTTTGATTTCTTTTCTCATATCCAGTAATATTTTAAGGTTTGCAATTATGACCCCGCTTGATTTTATTGCTTTTTCCTTTTTTTGTTTACCCTTACTGGTTGATAGGCATGAAATGATGACGAATATATAAGTACTTGTTTCAAGTTGAAAATCGTGGTAACTCGAAGGAAGCAATACATAGCATGTGCTACAGTCCATCCATGTACCCAATTATGAAACACTACTTGACGATAATTCTTGCGTACAGTGAGTACAAAACGAATTAGGTCGTCTTCATCATAATTGCTGAAATATAGATCTAAAAATGATACAAAACGAAGACAGCTCTTTTTCTTTCAACTCTTACTTTACTAATTAAATGTCTCAAAATAGAATCGATGAATGAATAAATAATTATATGAAATTTTTTTCATTCATTCATGATTGATATAGTTGACATCATCAGCAATTCAGAATCGATCACTGCATATTTCAAAAGTTTGTAATGATAACTAACAATTTTCCTTTAAAAAGCGTTCGGAACATATAAACAGCATAAAGTGGCTTCTCAAGTTCTGTTAATTCAAATGCATTGAATTCAAATCTAAAAAAGTATAATAATTACTGCAATCCTCTAGTAGTTTCGTTCTTCTTGTCCTTCATCTCTTCATTGAACATTTCCTAATTTCCTTTTATTCTATCTTCAATGTTAAATCATATTGTGCGGTAAATATATAAATAAGAAGAGATGAAAAAACAAACATCGTTAATCATATTTAGATACATAATCTGATCGAGGACTTATTTAAGATTAGAAAAAAGCAACTTAAATAAGAAAGCAGTATGAAAAATAACAGAATAAATGATTATTGAATCAAAATCAAAGCTGAATCTGGATGTAAAATTACAAACCTGTTCAATTCGATGATGTCATCTTCGATCTTGACACTTTTTAGTTTGTTCACTTCCTCCTTAGTGCATATACTGTGATATGACAATACTTCTAATGCCACGCGATACTTCTACATATATTACAACTAATTTTACACTCAAATATCTTAAGAAAATTTTTTAAAAATTTGAGTTTCGTTACAACTTTTTACAATTAAGAGTGATAAAATTTGAAGGCTTTCAGAATCTTGCAATGTATCATCGCTCATTAAATTTTATTTATTTTAATTACCAAAATTATGTTATTGTATGCAATTGATTTCTCTTATACATTTTTGTCCTATCTATATATTTAGCCTAATGATCATATAGTATAAGGCTTATCTATTTCCTATCAACAGATCTACGATATTTTAATAATGTATGCAAGAAATTTTGATAAATGCTTTAATCTGATAGAATAAACCTGTTCGGAACATCTTATTTGATTATAAAGCTTAGCGTGCTGCAATGCCAGTCCACAATAAACGGCAAATGTTTCAAAGGAATTTTGATCCTTTGTTGTAAATGGTCCATTTGCTTTGTTAATCATTTGTACCACACCAATCACTCTACAATCATCGAATAACAATTTTATAAGCATGATGTAAGCGAATAGTCCGAAATTCCCGGAATAAAAGCAAAAAGGGTTGAATTTCCGAATAAAAACACAACTTGCATTTTATTGAAATACGAAAGAGTAAGAGATGATTGCAGCATAATGTATCTAACACTGAAATAGAACTAAATAAATGGAAATTCGAAAAATCGATAGTTAAGTGAGATTAAATAAAATCGAAACTTACGAATTACGAATGAAAATAGGCATGCAAAGGATATTCCTGGTCTTGTAGCCTGTCTTCTCGTCAATCTCTTTATTGAATCGTGGATCTTCATATGCATTTTCGATATTCAAAATCTGTCCTGTCGTAGCAACATATCCACTGATGCCCTTGTTAGCTGGGAATCTATAAAGTTGATATTCATTGTAAGACAAGAATACTGATCGATTTCAATTTACACGGAGATCATATTGCCAATGCAGATGACCAAAGTATATATGGAGCAAGAAAATTTGTGAGCATCTATACTGCATTCAAAAGTTA
Source organism: Mansonella ozzardi (assembly GCA_029876185.1). Lineage (NCBI taxonomy): Eukaryota > Metazoa > Nematoda > Chromadorea > Rhabditida > Onchocercidae > Mansonella > Mansonella ozzardi. Next base: position 16,348 of record JARVGP010000597.1, on the reverse strand, counting down.
CAGATTTCAAAACAGATCCAATAATTATACTAATTGATCATAATTGAAGCAATGTCATAAAACATGCTTATAAATTCTCTTTGCAAAGATTAAGCAATTCCTATAAAATTTGTTTTCTAAGTAATCAACAATAATCCTTCCATTCATTTTGGATTCAGGGTTTTTCTTCATTGAAAAAGTAATCAAGCGATGAAGCAATTATTTTTTACCTGATTTCCTTATTACCATCTTCATTAATTTTAATCTGTCCATCCTCTTCAGTGCCCACATCAAAAATTCTCGCGTACAGTTCTTTTCTCTTATGATCCACAAGAAATAGCGAAGATCGATCTGCATTCGTCAATTTTTGAGCGAAATTCTAAAAATTTTAAAGTCAACTTTGTGAAATTTTGAATATTTCAATTAGAAGATTCGTTGGAATGAAACATATGATTTTCAGTCATCTTCTCCTCTTTACACCTACTGCTATGTTGCTTTTCAATTCTAAATTGACAAGAAAAAAACACATGAAATAAATGAATGACTTACCATAACTTTCATGATAACAGCATCCATACTGACAATATCCTGAAATATGGATCTAATAACAGGAAGAGTTATGTTAAAAAAAAACATTTCAAATAGCTAACTTCACAACACCCAGAAGAAAAGTATTGAGCTTTCGTTGTTCATCGTCATACCATAAAGTAGCGCCATCATTTTTGTTCGTCGTAAGCTAAAACTATTTGCAGTTAACATCTGCGATGTGAAAAAGTATGCATGATAATGAAGACAAAGTTATTAATTAATTATCCATGTCATTTGAGTTAATCATTCTTGTTTCAAATCAGTGAATTTACATTTTCGAAAAACTGTTATACATAAAGTATCTTGCTAAGAAACTTAAAGGAGCAGGAATTACTTGAAGAAAGACAAATTAATACTGTAAAATACCTGTACATAGTGAATGAGAGCACTACCCCAGGTACAAAGGACATTGATGGTAATGTGATCATGTTCAGTAAGTGTACGATAGAAATGAATTTCTCCTAAAAATTGACAAAATCTAATCTTCTGAAGATAGGTAATAAATTTTAATGAGAAATTATGAAAATATTGATTCTATCACTTTGTTCAGTTAATAATGCTCGGGAATTTCCCATTAACACATATTAGATATCCCAAATTATCATAGCAAAAGTGTGAGAGTTACAATAAAAAGTAATTTCAAGGTAAGCATTTTAGAGTCTAAAAGTCCAGACTTTCCCATTATTGTCATATTTTATTGAAAATCTTATACTTCTATTGTGTTACATTTCGTTGATCATAAAAATTATAATAACAATAATACATAACACTAATGATCATAAACAGCGAAAAGCGAATAGCGAATTTACCAAATAAATCTCCCGAGGAATCTTCTACTTTTTTCTTATAGACAGGTGATCGTTTCTCTTTGGTCACTTGCTTTAACTGAACATTATTTTCTGTTCGCTCAATAAAGTAAGCATTGTTCTCACTGTACATTTTCACATCAAATAATTTGTTTTGGGTTAATTGCGCACAAGCATGTCCCAGTTCATATAAAATTGTAGGTATATTATTATCACTGGAGATAAGCAGATGATGGAAACTGGACAGGTCATTTGCCTGAAATGAGAAAAGATAATTACACATACAATGACTGTTTTAGATATTTATGGACAAGGTGAATTATTATTAAAAGCAATTTGTTTAGTGTTTTAATGAGTGGTCAAGAAAGATGATATTCTTTACTTTGCCATTTCATCTTAGCATAAATTTTATGTTTATAAGTTCCTTGAAATGTTCAAAAATAAAAAACTTATGTATTAAATACAAAGACCGCTATTTTGTTTATAAACATGACTGGCAAACATTCCATCTACAGTATTTACCGAACATCGCTCACCATCCGCGGTTCATTTGTTTCTTTTAAGGCTTGCTTTTTTACTTTCATATTGCGCCTGGAACACCAATGATGGAATACCTCATTGGTTACGTTTGGCCCAGTGATATAATATTCCAGGAATTTAGGATGTGAATTGAGATATGCTACAATACGTTCCTCTCGTAAAACCATCACAGATAGCACGCTTGTTTTTAACACTTAGTGATCTATAAATTAAAAATATAATATTCTAGGAATTTAGGATGTAAAAAAGCTAGGATGACGTCAGCAGTAGAATAGCGCAGAAGATGAATAAGTCATTCTTAACAATGAAGATTTGTTTAGAATCTGTAGGTGCTTCTGACAACCATAGCAACCGCTGTTTAATTACTACCTTTTTTATCTTCTTCCTCACATAATTAGTATCTTCTTTCTCATAACATCAAAAGCACATATAGCAAATTATAAACTTTGCTATAAACTCTTTCCTCTATCATCGTCAAAGGTCTAACTGCTCCCTTTGTTATCTTCAAGGCCTTGGAAAAACTATTATCATAGTTAGAGAAATTCGCACTGAAAATCAATTAAAAATCAAACATGAGCGCACTGAAAATTAACTGGAAATCAAGCATGAGTACTTTCATTTATTAAAATTAATTTTCGACTAATTAAAATACTTCCATATCAAAGTTATGCATAAAACTCTGCAAAACTTTACTCTATTAAAAAGTTTTGCTGAAAGTAGCAATTAAAATTTTTTCAGTTTGCTGTTGCAAATATATAAAAATCTATAATTAGCAGAATGTGCTATGAAATTTTGAAAAATAAAAATTTCCAATTTATTATTCAACTTTTTTGCAAAAATATATTCATAGCGAAAGTTTTACGGCGCTCTATTTGAATGCTGCTGGGAATGTATCGTTTTGAATTTTTAAAAAATTAGCAAATAAAAGGAAAAAAACTCAATCATAACTGAAATATTATTAATCTAAGGTTTCTGACGTTTCTATTTTAAAAGTAAAATTTAAAAAAAATTCCAAACATGAAATTTTGATGCAGAAGTATTTTGATTAGCATTTCTTTGTTATTTTATTTTACAATTTATTTCACTCTTCGTCACTTTCAGTAATATGGATTAATCGCTTCATTTGGCAGATTTTTAAAAATTTAAATGATCTGATTCAGGAACTTGAATTTTCATTCTTTTCCTAATTTCAAGTCAACAATCATTTTAAAAGTGATTTCTATCTATACCAAAAGTGTTTCATTAATTTAGAGCGCAGAAACCAACACTGTTTAACCCATTTTGCAAAATTCTATCATGAATCAAATTGCTGTTTGATTTATCATCTTATATAATGAAAGTGACCAATTTAATTTTCACCAAAATTCTAGAAATGAATCGCCAAATTTCATATTGATCTGTCGATGGATAAATGTTCTTCACATGATATTATTTCGGGTAAAAGGTTGCAGGTTAAATCAACAATGTATCATAAGCTACAAATAAGGAAGCTTCTAATTTGCTTTTTGTGCTTTAAAAAAAATGAATAGCTATCAGCTTTCATTTTTTTTTTTTTTTTTTTGATCATTTTGATATCATTGATAATAGATTTATGTTGACATGTAATTGTCAACTTTGTTGTTAATGCCGACAATATCACAGTCATTTTCAGTATCATTTAAACATGCCTTGCTTTTTTCTCTTTTGAGTGAACAAAAAACTATATCCTATTTCTTTAAAAAAAAGGCTATTTTTTTTAAAAATATTAATTTTAAGCTATTTTAATTTTAATTGTATGTCCATTAGTCATGTAAAGTTTTTGTCATTTTAATAAGTTAACAAATTGTCAAGCACTTGCTGTTTAATTTAAAACAATGAAAAACAGTGATTGCCAAGCTTTATCTTTATAGAATAATAATCATATAATTTAAATTTAAATTACTTAATTGATTAGGTTTTAATTAATTAATTAGTTTTAGATTAAAGATGTTTACATCTCTCGTACTATTGGCATATATCGTGAATGATAGTCTTGGGAAACTTTGTCCAGATATATTTGGTCAGTTTGAATGTCCAGAGGATTTTATCTGTAAAACTGATGAATGTTACTCTGACAATAATGTACTAGCACCGAATGATTGTGAACAAGTGAACTGCAGTGCTAATTCCAGATGCTATAAGGTAACTTATAACTTTTTCAATTTATTCTTCCAATTTCCATTCACATCAAGATGGTGTAAGAATATACAAAATGAATAATTAATTAATAATAGTGCAATAATTTCAAACATAATTAAATTAAGCCAAGATTTTCAAATTATCTTTAGTTGCATTTCATAACAGGGACGATGCTATGCAGCCAGTGGTTTACCTTGTAATCGAAATGTACAGTTGACGGAATATCAGTTCAGATCTATAACTTCTCACTGTGGTCTGAATGGAAAATGTGTCAATGGTCAATGTGTTGAAGATAGTTAAGTATTTTATTCGATATAATCACAGAGATAAGAATATTCAAGACTAAAACTTTATCAAGCATACATCAAGCTTTTTTCTAACTTATCTCGACTCTGAACTTTACTCTTATTTTTAATGTGCTGGAACTTTTCTTTTATATTAGAGATAAATCATTTTAACTTTTCCAAATTTAATTTTCTACACTAAACGAATTTTCATCGATGTTTAATGACCTCAGTGCAATTTAAATTCATCGAGAAATTCTAATTGTTTTCAAACAGTCAAAATTATTGTTTATCATTTCAGAATGTCTTCAAATAAAGTGTACCGATGACGAGATTTGCCAAAATGGGCAGTGTATAACAGTGACCAATACTTTTTGTATAACTCATTTCGACTGTGGTCCAATATTCAAATGTTATCAGAACAAATGTATACCATTTCGAGGGAAATCCATCACATGCAACTGTGATCCTGGTGAAGTATGCCAGAAAAGGCGCTGTATCGCGGATCCAAATATGTTTTCATAACATTTACATTACAGCATGGTTAAATCAAAAATAAATTAAAATAAAAGTCAATTAGTAACTTTTTGACAATTTACTTACCAAATGAATTGGATAATAATTCAGCCATTATAATATTTTAGTATAGTTTAAAAGAAAAAAGAAAAGAATTTTATTATCAAAAAAATGAAGGCGCAAATAAGTGAAAGGCAATTTTGCAGCTGAAGATGGAAAAATTGATTTTTTAATTCAAAAAAAAATAATTCTTTTCTTTCCTTGAATTTTTTCAGATTGTGCCATTTTCAGGCTGTGCACATGTAAGCTGTGAAACGGGTTCGTTTTGCATGCAGGGTACATGTCAAACAGCTGTTGGCCAAGATTGCACTTCTGAAGCATGCCAAGGAGGTACGTTCACTTTTCTGGTTTTACACTCCACAAAATTCGTTGGAAATACTTTTTTCCCAAAATTCTAATGCTTATATCAACTAACAAATAATTTGATGAATAATTTACGAGGATACAGAACAATATATTTTTAGGTATTATTTGAAGTAGAGTAAGTTGAAAGACAATAAGTCTGTATTTCTCAAATAATACAGCATTATTAGAAAATATATAGCATTGCAAAATGAATATAAATTCTGCAAATAGTACAAAAAATATTAAAATTAGGTGTCTAATTACAGGTATCGATATTATCTGTGAAATATCTCATCATCAGTATATGTTACTTCTAAAGTTGAGCTTTTTATTGTAGGCACAGTCTGTGTGGAAGGACGATGCATTCTGGATCCTTGCACAAATCGTTGTCCACCGGATCATGCCTGTCGAGAGGGTCAATGTAGGCATCTGCAAGGATTGATGTGTCACGTGGAATGCCCCAAACCTTATGAATGTATCAATGGGCGTTGCACGAGAAATGGTAATAATGATATTAAATGTTTAGACGCTAAAAGTAATAACTAAAAGCTAAAAGCTAGCAGTAAGGAGGTAAAATATTGTACTATATTGATATTAATATTTCAGAATGCTTCGGGAAAATTTGTCAAGTTGGTGAGATTTGTCAATCGGGCCTTTGTATTAAAGTGGAAGGACGATGGTGTAATTCGGCGATACGCGATTGTGCTGAGAAATTTGATTGTGTCGGAAATATTTGTCATGATCTGATAGCTAATGCTACTTTGTCATAAGTCCTTATTATGAAAACATATTTTTGGAATGGCTCTTCAAACTTAAACTTAACTATTTTTTAAATATGAAACTTTGCGTTATAAACGGGAAATATCTAACAATATTTAAAATAATGGTTTGAACAATAATAAAATTAGATACACTATTCCAGAAGTATTCAGCAGTTGCTAGAAAGATCTAAGAATCGATCTGGATCTTTTGTAATACAAGATCCTACTCTATGAAAAAATCGAAAAATTATTTAGCAACAAGCCAAACAATCTTGTGAACAAAAGATTAATTTGTTTACTAATTTAACGTGTAATTTACTAGTTGTATTCCAAAAATATTTTAATAAAAGCAATTATTGTATAATATCACGATAAATAGCTTTTCAAAACAAACTAGTAAATAAATTCTGATTATGTATGCTTATCATATTTAGTGCTCATTTGTCTTACTGTTTTTTGTCTTTTTTTTTAAAATTTTTTTAGTTTATTTTTTTTTTAAAAAAATTTTTTTTCAAAATTTCACTGATTCAAATTTATTTACTGTTTGTTTTCATATTTAATGGTCTTAATTTACTTTCTAACTGGAGTTTTCTTTAATATAATTAATTAAAATTAGTTAAATTAATGCAAGTGATCTTATTATTTATGCAAACAACTTTCATATATATAAGTTAATTTATGAGAAATTAGGCAATTAAACTTTTTTCTCAAACATTCTTTCGTTTATGACAATATCTTCTGCAAACTTCTGCAATCCAAAATCATTGTATTTTGTAGTTTACATTTTACAATTCTAATCATCATTCCAATTTTTGAATTTTGCACATTAATGAACTCTATCATTGACTTCATATTGAGAATTATATTTATTATAACAATCAGGAAAGTACGTAAGTTTACATTTTGTACTAACTTTAATTTATCAGCAAAACGAACCTATTAGCACCTTTCACAATAACTGTATTGCAATAACAAATTCTTGCAAATTATGCAATCATGAAGTTCATTTGTAGAAGATTTCCAGAGATAGTAGCAGAGCTAACCAAATCAGTGATAACCTTGCAAATGAGCACGAACTGGTCACTTTCACGCGGTTAATTTGTGACACTTCTGAAATGACTACATCTTTTTTCATTCATAGTTCAGAAGTAAATGTGAAATTTACATGAACATTTCTTATGGATCACATATCAACATACCTAATTAGCAAGTAATGCACCATTTAACATTATTACTAATTTAATAATGTGACCTAATCAGTGATAATTTTAGTTCAACGAAATTCATTTCGCAATTAATTTAGAGATTAGAATCACTAAATTTTACTATAACTCATCTGCATGTTCAATCTCAGAATTAGCAGAAACGATGTATTTTCCAAAATTCTTGTTGTTTCTGTTTCTTCTTTATCAATAGTTATATTTTTCCAACCAATCTTCATTATTTCAAATTTAATGGCAAAATTTAATATTCATAGAATTGAATGATTTGAAAGACCTGAAATTTGTTGAGATATTTAAATTAATTTGAAACATCGATCACTTTAACTGAAATTTGATCAAAGATTTACGTTCTGTAATAAATTGATAATGAGCATAGAAGCCAGTAGCATCAAAAATATCATTGGATCGAAACAACATTCGAAAGTAATTTGATTCACTAATAATTGATTCTTTCGGACAAATTTGGCCGCAGTAGCGGCGATTGGTGCGATCCTGAGCTTGGTAATTACTGAATAGTACATAATCACTGAATGTACTGTCATCGCAGCTGAAAAGTATATTTGAGGTTTTGTTCTTTCATCGAAAAAAAAAAAAACGAAAATTACAGCGATAGTGAAAATAAATGTTGGAAAACTTACGTTGCTAAACCTTCCACGTCAAAGTATTCAAAGTGTATTGCAACGACCTGTTTCTCAGTTCCATGAAATATGTAATGGCAATTGATGTTGCGAGGATAATATCCTGGATGATTGGGAGAGAAGATATAACCTGAACTGCGTCGCGATGAATTAAACTCATAATGACAAGCTGAAACAGTAGCAATTATTGCATGTCAATAGAATTCATTCGACACTACTTCCCACTTTAATTAATTATGTAACTTTCTTATTTTAGGATGTTCAAGTATCACTAAAGAGCAATATGATCGTATGTAATCCAGTACATTACTTTAATCATTGCATAAATATGAACTTGAACATAGTTTCTAAAATAAGAAACAATAACTAAATGTTAAGTCAATATTTTTAATTCCTTAGTCTACAGAAATCTCGCTCTTTACATTGTGCGGAATATCTCACACCTTATTATCCTATTCGGTTGAACAAGAAGTATGTAACAAGAACACGGCTGAAATCCAGAAATCTAACAAAAATAAACAGAAAAGTACTAAATCTATAGGGCGACATATGAAAGTTAGAAAAATAAATATAATTTAGTTATAAAAATAAACTCACTAAAATCATTTCTTACTTCAGCCTTCATATCTGAGAGACCTAGATCAGATCGAAAATGATACTTCAGTACAAATCCAAAATTTTTAGCTTTAGCCATCGTTTGTCTCGCTACTTTGGTAGATCGAACTACATAAGCCAAAGTTAATAAATTTTTGGTGGACATTAGCCGAGAAGGCGTTTCAGTTCCACAGAAATCTTCAATTCGAGACATGCGGGTACCAATCAGTACATGAGCTGATAAGTGATCCATTTCATAGCATCTTCAATCGTATCAGGTAAATTTATACAAATGTGATTTGCAGTAATGTTCACATCTATTTTTCCCTTACTCAAGGATCATTGAATGAATTGATTAGTGATATTAAATGAAAATAATAAGGAAATTAGGCTTTTTAGATCAACCCTAGCAATCAATATAACAGAAATTACAATTTCAACTACAATTTTACCGATTAAACAGAAACACAAAACGAAATAAACAATTACTGTTTTTACTGTTATTTACTTACCTATTGGTAATGTTATTCAAATCGGGCGATCGCATATACAAATTAAAATAGAGGAATGTAATTTGGACTCTTTCGGCGCCACTGCCAAGAAATACAAACTGACATTTGAATGGTTCATCGTTATCTGCATACTGTGTAGAATTAAGTATACCTGATATTCCGGAGAGAGAGGAATCACTATCAATTACTGAAGGTGAAGTTATCCGAAATGTACAATGCTCCTCTGAAATAACTAGCTGCTCTGAGATAAAGTGTATGTGTTATATTTTGATTAATATTAAATTCATTGAATTAAATTCATAGCAAGTTTATGATATGATACGTATGGATGAAAAAAGATAACCGNAAGGTGAAGTTATCCGAAATGTACAATGCTCCTCTGAAATAACTAGCTGCTCTGAGATAAAGTGTATGTGTTATATTTTGATTAATATTAAATTCATTGAATTAAATTCATAGCAAGTTTATGATATGATACGTATGGATGAAAAAAGATAACCGATAAAAGCTCACCATCAATTCCGATTATTCCGATAAATAAGGGAAGAAAAAAGGCAGAAAAACTCGTACAGTCTATTTTCATCATTTAACACATTAGAAGAAATTTTGTGAAGCCTGAGGACATGCTAGGATGGAACAGACTTTTAGACTGAGAACGAAAGATCGATGGATTTTGAGGAGGAATGAAGGATGGGACAAAGAAGGAGCATTTAATGTTAACTACTCACTTGAACTAATTTCATTGCTTTGGACATTGATGACAGCTGAAGAAAACATAGTCGATGGATGAGAGGAAAGCATGGAAAAAGATGGATAAATGAAATTTGGAATATTATCATTGACCAACGAAGTGTTATTGCTTTCATATGATACATTATGCGACACATACTTGAATGCAATATGGAAACCACGGGCCTGAAAAACATTTCTTTTTCCGAGATCTCCAGTATTTCTCGGAATATCTCTTTCTCAATATATAAATATTAAAAGTTCCGATGTTTTTTAATTATATTGCAAGCTCTAATAAATTTCATGATGAAAATCAATCGACGAGCTTTTGCGTCTAATTTATTTGGAACTTTCCATGCTATATAGAGTTAGTATAGTGAATTTGAATTAAGGTAAGAGCGAATTTCATTCTTGAGATAGCTAGCAGTGTAATAAAGCATACTCGTAAGTCTTTCAATTGTTGGAGAGAGTATTTTTTTGCCACTTTTAAAAGCTGAAGTCTCTCTCTCTCCCTCTCTTTCTTCTTTAAATTTCAATAAACAAACAATAAATTTCATTTTTCGTTATTTTAATCACTACTATTATTGATTATTTTAATCACTACTATTATTGATATCTACGAGGTTTTCTGTAAAATTCAATTTCCATTTCCATCTAAATTTTTTTTCTCTTTTGATTTGATTGTTAAATCATATAAGGGAAACGAAATTTGGCAGTTGCATGTGAACTTGATCACTAAAGGTTATTTGATTATTTAAGTATTTTAGTACTGTACTAAGAAGATTAGGAGCATTAAGTTGATTTACTTAATTTGAACAATTAAAAAAACAGACATAATTCCAGCTGCTACATGTTTATGCCTTTCCCGACTCAATTGAATTTCAATAAGCCTTTTTTATTTTCCACTCCTTCTCTCTCTCTCTTTCTCCTTTTGCTCTTTCATTTATTCTAAAACAACCACAACCATTTTGCACTTTTAATCACTTTTCCATTTTTCAAAATTTCTATTCCATAATAAATCCCTTGCATGATTGATAAATGTCACATACATTCCTTATCAACTTCATATCTTTCTAACAAACTTTTTCATTCATCTCTTTTATACTTTCTTATCGTAAACCTTCATCGAAGATTTTATAAATCACCAGTTGTTCATTTTCATGTAACTATTCTTCCAATTCTTGTCAAGTTATTACTCGATTAAATACTTTCTTCATTTGTAGTACAAGTAAATTTTACAAAGAAAACGTTATTGAATTTCTAAAAATTTTACAGCTTGTTAATTTTCTCGCAAATAAAATCATGAAACAAACGAGAATAATTCAAAATTTAAAATTCTCAAGAAACATAAATGATTGATAGGTAGACAAATGAACTCACTTTAACTATGTCATTGTTACCAGTGTGAAATGCAATAATATATCCATGTTTTGTTTGAATTTGATACGGTGGCACCGAATCATAACAGAGCTTTACAAGATGAATCTAAACTTATGATATCAATCTTTTTGGAATACGATAATATATTTTGGAAAAGATTGCTTTATTTTTATCAAATTTTTATCAGTTCTTAATAATTCTTTCTTTCGACTATTTCCAATCGATTGCACATTTTTACATCAAGTAAATGTTAGGTAAAATGTCTTTTTCATTTTTAAAAAATGTTTGAAAATTTGTCAAACAGATGAAAAATAATTCAGCCTCACCTTTGGATACATTTGATAGATGTCAATAAAATCTTCATGGCAAGTAAAACGTCTTAAATTAAGATATTGCAAAGAAATCATTAAGTTGAACCCTTGACGAGGCGCTAAATAATATGTACAATTGGCGGCAGTTGGATAAAAATATGGATAATTAGGCGAGAATATATCACCAGCTAATGCATCAACACGAAAATGACATGGCATTATTTCAATGGCATTCGAAAGGAATCGTCCTGGAAAGCTAATTAAAGGTTAATAAGTGAACTAATTGAAGAAAACTAAGCTATTTTCTATTTCAAAGCTATTTTCTTATTCGATCCTTTTCTTTTCAATTTGTTTTTGATTATTTTGGTTGTTTTTGATTGATTTTTTTGGCTATTCATCAACAAATAGAATAGTAAGTACTGATCAGTATAAACAAAGATTACCTTTAGGAATAAAATTGTAAGTACCATGGAAACCTTTGGATGTATCGGATAATTGCACGTGGAATATGAGATATCTCGTATAAGAGTAGAATATTTGGCCAACTTCGATCTTGAAAAGATGTAATTATAGAATATCATACCAGTAAAGTAATATACAGTAAATATATTATTGGCCAAAGAATATCGTTACCTCTCTGTCACAGAATTCACCATTATAAACAGTCTTTTCATCGATCAGTCCATTCGATATATCATCAAATATCCTTAAATAATCATTACATCTAAATTGTTGTCGTGTAAAAATAAGTTCTTTATTAATCACTTACTGGTTAGTTCGTGGTGAAAGTTTGAAGTAATCAAAGATCACTTCAATAATGTGTCCATCGGGAGCTATAAATTTATACAGTAAGCAAGATGATGGATGCTGCAGAACTGACGATGATCCAGATGATATTGATTGTGATGATAAGAATGATAAGGAATTTTTTGGAAAATTTGGTGATTGGAAAATACCAGTAGAATTAAATTGGACACAACGACAGCTCACCATTGAGGTGTTTGTTAAATGTAACAAAAATGACAAGTACAGATATGGTATAAGGAAAGGAATACGATAGAATGAAAGTCTGCCGGATGATACAATGCATGTAAAACTAATATTAGCTAAATAGTGGGTGAGGCAACTATCGTAGATTTGCATGATTCATATGGCTTGGCACAGATTTATTTTTAAAATTTTAATTTTCATGATTGCAAGGTAGGAGAATGAAATGCGATAAGGAAATGCCCATTTTAAAAATTTACTAAAATATTGGAGCAAGTAATGATAGAGTCATATTTCATTCACTATTAGCTTGTCTGCTAAAACTGCATGTATCGTAGAGTATTTATTCATATCAGATATTTCACGTTGTGTCGTGAGGCTTACGTGACCTCATAACAAAATGCGCTCCTCCTCTTTGCTTTTCAAAATAACTTTTATATTTCTCGGCAATAAGTGAAGGACAATGGGCATATAAGAGATGTGCAATGAACAGAGGTGAGGCCCAGTAATCCAGAATTCCCAAACTGGAATGCAAATTGCTCCATTTGGCCTCTGAATTTTACATGTATATGTGTGTGTGTGTATATGTGTGTATGTGTGTGTGTTTGTGTGTGTGTGTGTTTGTGTGTGTGTGTATGTATGTGTGTATGTATGTGTGTATGTCCGTTGTGTTCATGGACATGCATGTGGATGCAGCCGTTCGTATATTTTATTCATGCGATTTGGCATGACTTTAAATATGCATTAAACATGCATGCATATATATTTGGGTATATGTATGTGTGTGTGTATGTAAGTGTATGTGAGTGTATGTGTGTGTATTTGTATGTGCCTTAGGTCTGATAATAGACAGTGCAATTTAGAGATAGGATAGAAAAAGAGAGGCCTGAAAAGAAAAATGCTTGTTCATAGGATAGGAATATATATTCAAGCGAATTGGCTAACAAAATATTTTTCAATTTCTAATTAGCTATGTACTTTGTATTTGTTCTACTGGTCCTTCTACTAATGGAGGATTAAGCGAACGAAGGAAGGAGAAAGAGTAGAAAGGTTAGAATTAAAAATAGCAAAATGAGTTCTGCCTTAAGATTAATGTTTGTTTATTTCAATGTTTGTTAATTAAGCAAAGAAATACATTGCATTTCTAGCAGATGTAGAAATTAAATTTTTGAGAAATATTTTCGCTATGTTATCACTGTTAACATCATCGCTATATCAATAATGTCACCATCTTTTCCATCTTCTCACTATCATATCAGTTTGCTATCATTTAAGCTTATATTTAACTGCTGTAAAATCTTCATTCATATTTCACGGAACAATAATTCGATCCAGATATTGTCCTATATCTTCAAGATTTTAAGTACTGTTAATATTATGTTTAAAGTATCAGATATGTCAGTCGCTATATCTTTGAAGATATTTAAATGAAGAAAGATAATTTAAAAGTACTAATTTTTATGACAATTTTAATACTAATGTGATCCATTATAAAAAATCGGGCTAAATTAGTTGAAAATTTAAATACTAAAATTTCTCCATTGATTGATTATTCGGCTAACTTGCAAATACTGCAAATTTTTATTAGTTTAGTGTAAGCCTTTCCAAAAGGATTAATTGGTGTGAAAATTTTTTATTTGTCACAATAAAAAAATAAATTTTTGAAAAACCTATGCTTTTTTAAAATGATGAATGTCATTTCCGCAAGATTAATGTTGCCGGCAGGCAGTTTACATTTTCTTATTAGAGAGTGAAATGTATCCATTATCATTATTTATAGTTCAATGAAATTGCTGATTCTTTCTTCCCAGAACTGCTACAATATCGGATGAAAGCAATAAAAAACTTGCAAGATTCAGTCTGATAAAAATTCGGTAAGGATGAACGAATCCTGTTTTTATTCTTGCAAACTAAACGATCGAGAAGTTCAAATTTCACTCGTTAAAATATGAAATCATCTGATGGTTGTGTTTGACAACTTGATAGGCAACTTCTTGTTAGACTCTTACTATTCTCAGTTAAGGATAGCAGAATAAAAGTTGATCAAATTTGTTTAATCAATTTCCATCGCTAATAGTCATGAATGAATATATTGCTCCTTACTTTTTTCTTCCGGGAAATCTTTTTATAATAATGCTATTCATGAATCTTCACCCTTCCGGATAAACCAAAATAGCACCAATTAATAATTGATATTTTGCAATAAAAATTTTCCATCAAAAAACTACTTTAAATAAAAGATTCAGGTAAAATTCACAGAGTCTTCTGATAATTTAGTTTAATAATTAAAAAAAAAACTTGTATGCGACTGTATAATTCGACACTCACTAGTATCACATCACTGAAGATGCATTTAATATGACGAGTACTATTTCTATCTATCTGCTCTCGAATTCCTAGACTTTAAGGGAATTAGCTAAAAATTAGCCTTGCTTAACACAAACAACGTCAGTGAATCTTTCGAGAAAAGCAAATGATGACATGAGTGTCCTTTTGAAAAGAAAATTACTTGGAAAAAAATGATACTCTTTTTTTCGAATAAAAAGCATTGAGTGGAATGATGATGAGGAAAAGGAATGGATATGGATGAGTGAAGCAAGAAGTAAGAATGATTTATTCAAAATAATTTGGCCAATGCATGCTTTCTAGAGCTCATTTTGGCTTGTCTCATTCAAGCATACCTGCATCTGTGCATCTGTGCATAGATTTTTTATGCTTGTTGAATATTGAAATTGTTGAAAAAAACTTGCTGAAATTTTTACGCTTATAGTTTGCTTTTATGCTTATTGAACTTTACTTTATAGCTCCCAAATTGATGTGTAACTTATAGATGTGAAAAAAAAAAAACAGAGGGTGGAGACGAAATTTAGGACTTTTATTCATTGGGTAAAATGAAGTAAGCCCTTACAGAGATGGAACTGGGCTCATTTTCAATAATCGACACAACAGCAACATGTCTCTTTCATATGACATGATGTCAAACTGTAACTACTTCTTTCGGATCAGTATAATCCTTCCATCTGATGATAAGATTAGCATAACCCTTTCCATCTGATGATAAGATTAGCATAACCCTTTCCATCTGATGATAAGATTAGCGTAACCCTTTCCATCTGGTTATAAGTATGAAGTATGAGCGCATTATTACGTGTTACGATAAAAGGAACATATTACCTTAGAAGTATACATTACTTAGACTTGATTTCATTTCTGGCAAATTTAGCTTCAGAAATCCATGGAATCAGTTCTACGTTCTCGGCAAACAAAAAGAAAATGAAAGTAAATGCTTTTGATAGACAGGTGAAAGGCTTCTAAGAACTATTATGTAACCTGACCTGACAAATCATCTTATCAAGATTTCTCGATATTTTTTTGCAGAATTCTACAACATTCCTCTATGCCTTCTCAAGATCGACTACGATCATCAATAGCTCACTGATGTATTACAATATATTTTCATTAATCTTCTTACTGTATCCTCTAATTTCATCCTCTAATTACCATTTTTGCAGGATTATCTCTTTTTGAATTTTCTATTTTGCAAAAGTAGAGTTTGATTAGAGAAATAGAGAAAGACAAGATGGCGCAAGTCATATTAAGGCAGTCATAATTTGAGGTCAACAGGCTACAGAATCCTTGCACCTCTTCTATAGAAGTAATCTAAAGGAATTGTGGTGTAAAGTGCAAGTATGTAAGTTCGGAAAAATAATTTTCGCATTACTGAAACGGATCAACACAACCAGAATAGATCAGCTGCATAAGGAAAAAATAAATAACATGGATAGTTTGGAATATCACCGGAGGAGATATCAGATGTATATAACTTCAGGGTCAGATACTGGATGTGTAAAGTTCAGGGTCAGATACTGGATGTGTAAACTTCGGGTCAGATACTGGATGTGTAAACTTCAGGGTCAGATACTGGATGTGTAAACTTC
>JARVGP010000596.1:0-37293 GCA_029876185.1 Mansonella ozzardi | reverse complement strand
ATTTGTTTTGAAGTTTTTTTTTTTTTATTCCAAACCATCGTGAACACTTATTTTGCAAAAAAAAAAAAAAAAAAAAAAAAACATATGTATCCACACCTCTTATCATGTAATCAGCACTTGTCATTTAGTGTATCAGATAGTAGAAGTGATCGTATGTAATTCAATGTACTTTGACATCAATATATACACAAACAGGTATACACCTAGTAAAAGATTAACAGATAAGAAATCAATGTGTTTTGAGTCAACAAGAAAAAATATTTCTTTTAATATTATAAAAAATCTTCGAATAAAATTAACATTTAGTACAAAAGCAAAAAAAATGTTTCATTGTTGACAGTAAATGCGACATTGTTACCAAATGCTAATTTTTGCCACTTCTATATCAATTATTTTCGATTTTTTTATTCTGCGATTATTATTCATGCATAATTTCGATTGCAAAATCTTTTTTCATAATTTTATTTTCTTGTTTAGCTTGCATTTGACTTTAATTGGGTCACAGAACGTAAAATGGAAATTCTCAATTTTCTTTTCACCTTTTTAAATCCGCGAAATTTGATATTTCACTATTTCTAATTGATAGCAAAAACTTAGAAAATATTTTTTTTAACATTAGAAAATACCTTCGGACATTTTTCTAAAATTATTCTAAAGCCATTCAATTCCCATTTACTTGTTATTTCCAACAATTCTTTAATTTGGACAGAAAAGTGGAAAGAGATAGAGATAAGATAAAAGAATAAAATAGATCATTTAAATTCCAACATTTTTGTTGCAGTTTTTAATTACAACTTATTCTTCTGATCATCTAGTGCAACATGATGCTAATTACGATATGCGATCAAATACGATACCCCCAGATCAAAAATCGTTTCAATTCATTTCCTCTATCCAGTTATTAATTTCCAGTTCAAATTTTTCATTTTTATCACTAAACGTCGGACAAATAAGAATAAATAAATAGGAGATGTGCTTTTTACACATCTAATTAAAAAGACAGAAAAGAAATGTTAATTTTATCTGGATTATCATATCTATCTTCGTTTCCGATTACTGACATATTTATTTCATCATTTGATTTAAATGTAGAATCGTTCAAGTGGAGGATGAAAGAATTGAAAAAATAAACATGAAATATTTGAAATGTCATTTCTTAAAAACATTCCTAACTTCATTTACTTTCTCTCAATTGATTTGAAATGGAAAATTAGTAGAAAGCTTATTTCCTCCTCTTACTACTTTAACTCTTTTCATTGACAAGTGCTATTAAATTTAAGAGTGGAAAAACTTTCTTTTTCAAATATTTTACTATATTCTATTCCAAATAAGAAACTTGACTAAAATTCGAATTTTTTTAAAATAAAAATCATTTTGAAATAGGAAAAATAATTGTCATTGTGCTAGAAAAAATAAGAAATGCTGGTGCTAAAGTGTTAAAAATAATTGATATATTGAAAATTAACGAGTATAATACATTCAATTCCATTTCTAAACATTCAACAGGCAAGAAAAAAAATTGATTGAATTAATTAATTGAACAAGAAGTAAAGACGAGTGTGATGTGTTAAATTAGTACACAACCGGTATTAAATAGCCGGAAGGAAAAATGAGGCACAGAAATAGGACGATGATGAATCGTAGAGGCAGCATGAATGATTTGGCGGTGTACTAACTTCGAAAATAGATTCTGTGATAAAAATTTAACCAATTCTAAATGTCCATATTTGTTTCTACTCAATTTATTTCTCTCTTTCTTATTGAATAAACAAATTACAATTAATCAGCATCATTTTCATCCTCCCTTGCACCTTTTCTCCCGCTACTTCCTCATATCATTACCAAGTATAAATCTGTTGAAAATCATTATGATCGTCATTGAAAAAATCAGCACATTGAACAGAGACCATCATTGAAAAGTGATCAGGCATACTAATTTACTGCAAATGCAGTATATATATGATTACTGACTAAATGAAAGTTAATATGTTTTTATATAACGAAATCGTAGGACTGCATCTTTTTCAGGAAAATTTACTCTTATTACAGGATCATATTATCATCTAAATGGTACAAAATGATTTAATGAAATTGCAGAAAAAAAAAAAAAAAAGTTGCTTTGTATGTTATTACTTCAAAGCTAAAAAATGAATTGAATTAAGGAATTTCATAAGTTATCGATTCGTACAGAAACAAATGCAAATATTACGATGCTTGTCGGAAATATATGATACACATAGCATTTTAGCTTTGCTTAATTTTACTCTTATTTGTAAGAGAATGAGTTGCCATCTTCTACTGTCACTTCTTTTCTGCTGTAAGTTTTCCCATTCTCAACCAGATGACAAGCAATAAGAAATATTTTCACGAACCAAAGATAAATGCTGATGAACAAAACAGCTTTCCATCTTTGATTATATAATCTCTCGCAGACGTATATGTGATAGTTGCAAAGACAGGAATTACAGATACCTTCTTTTGGAAAATGGATATTGTGATTGAAAGAATCTATCAGTTGTTGACGCTGCGCAGATAATAAAAGTCAGTGTTTATTTCATTTTAACACACAAGCACTTGTATGAATGTCAAGATTATTTCGGGCTTACTTAAGTTTCTTCTTTATACGCAAATCATTTGAATGCCCACATTTCTTTTTACGGCAATTCGTTGCACGCGGTGGAAGACGAGCGTAGCACTAGAAATAAATTCATTTGAAATTTATAAGTTTTGCTGGAATTGATAAGATGTTTGAAATTTCTAATACCTTACCTCAAAACTTTTTCTTTTTTTTTTGATAAATTCAATAGCTACAGAAACAATTTTAACAATAAAAAACAAAATGAGGAAGGTAAGATCGAAATGCACGCCACCTAAATAACAAATTCTAATTATTAAGTTATCAAGCAAGAGACTACACAGATATGATTTACATCTCCAGACTCCAGAAGTTGCTCAAGTTTCAGGCCTAAATGCTTAGTAAGCGGAAAAATTGTAGCTCGTCAATTACTAATTACACTCAAAATTATGCGGCTCAGAAAGTGTTAAGGATGAACTCTTTTTATGCTCCCACAAAAGACATTGGATTACTGACGATTCACATTACTCTTTCCTTCTTCAAAAATATTTGACTCCCTGACATGATTAAATTCTTACTGATTTTGAAAATCAATACAAATATAAATTAGCGTGTGATTTATACACTTGTAGAAATCACAACCAATAGAAGTGAAAAATTTATGTAAGCAAATCTTTCACAATTTCACTAACCTTGCGGCAAATTTGCTTCTCACAGTTGTACTTTTGCGCAAGCTGTCGAAGAGAAGGTTCGATGATACCACCACGAAGACGAAGGACCAAATGAAGTGTAGATTCCTTCTGGATATTGTAGTCTGACAGAGTACGCCCATCTTCCAATTGTTTACCTAAAATTTGAACTTATGAAGTGAGAAAAAAAATTCCTTTAATGCTATATTTCTAATGCAAAAACAATTAATAATCTTACCAACTATTTGTCGCTATATTTCTTTTCCTAATTACTCTGTATATTATGCAGCACTTAATATGTGCTACTTAATTTTATGTCTAAAACTTATTTTGCCGCTTTTATAGACTGAAGCATTAAAATTACACCGATAACTATTCCGCTCGAAAATAGCTTGTCTGTAAATGCAATCAATCAAGTTCAAATCATCTTTACTATTCTCAACCAGTTCAAATCATCTTTATCATTCTCAACCAGTTCAAATCATCTTTACCATTCTCAACCAGTTCAAATCATCTTTACCATTCTCAATCAATTCAAATCATCTTTACCATTCTCAACCAGTTCAAATCATCTTTATCATTCTCAACCAGTTCAAATCATCTTAACCATTCTCAACCAGTTCAAATCCTCTTAACAATTCTCACCAATTCAAATTATCTTTACCATTTCAGCTCCTACGGCAATTACTGCATTTGCTAAAATGCACTACGAATATACCTGCAAAAATCAATCGCTGCTGATCTGGAGGTATGCCTTCTTTATCTTGAATCTTGGCTTTCACATTTTCAATCGTATCCGATGACTCGACTTCAAGTGTTATTGTTTTGCCAGTTAAAGTTTTAACGAAAATTTGCATAGCGAAATCTGGAAATTCCAATCCCAAAAATTTATTCATAAATAATGTCGACAACGTCGTAAAGAGCGATTTAAAAAAAAAAAAGAATGAACCATTTCAACAATTGAATTAACTCTTAAATTACCATCTTCAGAGGATAGTTACACTGTAACGACCCTTCCAAAAGACAAAAACTTCCACCTAATTCTCATTAGATTACTGATAATAAAATATGTTATAACACAACACTGCAACGTTCAACCCTATCATTTGCTTCTCCGTAATACAATGACCTAAAATCAATCCAGACCCTACCTACCAGTCACCTAGTTCGAAATGCGCGACCTAAAATCAACCCAGATCCTCCACACTAGTCACCTGGTTTGAAATGCGTGACCTAAAATCAATCCAGATCCTACTCACTAGTTAACTGGTTTGAAATGTACCTGGTGCGTTTATGTTACTGAAATATCAGGGAGCTATATGAAAATAACTTGAAATTTTCAATTAAAATAACAGTAATTNACTAGTTACCTGGTTTGAAATGCGTGACCTAAAATCAATCCAGATCCTACTCACTAGTTAACTGGTTTGAAATGTACCTGGTGCGTTTATGTTACTGAAATATCAGGGAGCTATATGAAAATAACTTGAAATTTTCAATTAAAATAACAGTAATTCTTGGGGATGCATACCGCTGAATGCAATTTCAATTTTGCGTAAAAAATGAGAAATCAATCGATCAAAAAGCTTTAATGTTTAAATGAATAAATGAATGACAGCTGATAATCGAAAATTCAATAAAATTTAATGCATTTAAATTAAAATTAATTTATTGACAGGAAATTTATCACTAGTATCAATACGTTTGTACTGCTCATTAAGACGAAATTGCATTTCATACATAATAGCACTTTGATATCATTTATATCAGTGTTTATCCTGTAATAATGATTATTCCATTAAAAATGATATTTATTTTGCATATTATATTAAATTTTCATTTCTATTTTCTCTTTTATAAATTAAATTAGTCGAAAGAGTGTGGGCAGGTAAATTGCATGAAAATTGAATATGTTAACAATTATATGAATGGCATGACGGATAATGGGATAATGATTGATAAGATTGAAGATGATTGTTAGACATTAAAGTTTTATATTTATGTGATAGTGATTGGATGATAAAGATAGATGAATTGAAGATTGACAATTGATATGTTCAAATATATATATATTGAAAACAACAAATTACTAATTTTGATTGATTAAAAATGAAATATAAAATTAATCATTTCATATCTAATTGTTGCAAGCCAAATGATCAATTTAATGTTTAATTTAAAAACTTTGAAAGATAAAAGTTGTAAAGAAGAAAGCACTAATTTAATCTCTAACTCACCATTAGCATTAGTTTAATCTTTGACTCACCATTATCTTTCTCTGAAAATTACCCTAATAGTTTTTGATTAAAAGAAACATTTCTCATGAAGTTTTTTTTTTTTTTTCTCTTCTTTGTTTAAATCAAATTACTATATTAATTATTTAAATAAAAGAAATTAAGTTGTGTTTTTTTCTGAAAATCTTAATTTTTTATTGTCGAATAAAAGCAAATAAAAGGAAGAAAATAAATAATAATTTTACCAAAAAGTGGAAGATTTTATGTTACAGAAGGCATCGATTCACTTGTGACATAATGGGACTGTAAAATTTTGGAAGAATCAATTATTTTAAGAACAATATTGAAAGTAATTCAGATTATTAATTTTAATAGATCGATTCCAGTGATACTTACTATTGTTGTATTTATCACAATACAATAAATTATAATTCAGCTGTTGATTATTTAATATGACAAGCAAAAATAAAATGTATAATTGCAAAATTTAATTAAATTTAAAATAGTAGGGAGAGAGAGAAAAAAGAGATAATGGAAGGGTGAAAGAGAAAAAATGAACCTCATCCCAGTTGTGCACAAATAAGCCACCAAATAAGCGTGCAATAGGAGGGCTAAAATGTGGAGTAAATTCGTATGATTCAATAGGTACATTGAGAGCTGCTGCATATGGATCAGAATGTGAATCCTGTACACTTATAGCATAATCTGATTCTGACCATTGTGGTTGAGTAATTATTTCCTAAAATAAAATTAATTCATTCATTTTGTTGGTCAAAAAACAAAAGATCGAAGATATGAATACCTTTTAACTTTATACTATGTCATTAAGTATTATTACTAGCTTATTATACTTTGTATTCCATACAAAAAGTCATAAAGTTTTGTTTTTTTTTTTTTTTTTTTTATAAAGGATTGATAAGAAATACGAACAAAATGAGCGGCAATATGATGAGATAAAATGATATCGTTTATTTTTTAAATTAATTGCAAAAGTTACCAAAATATTTGATATGTTTTGTTTGAATATAAATAATCAAATGGATCACTAAGAAAATGATTCATTTAATTTCCGATACGTGACATTTTTCGCTAAAGTATTACGTAAGGTACCATATGGATGAATTATTATTGCACGTTTGAATGTAACAGTTGTTATGAGTGATTAAGTGGGAAGCAAATAAGTCATCAAAACCTGAACTGATGATCCAGATGGCTGTGTTGGTAGAATAGCGGTAGTAGCAGCAGATGTTGAAACACTTGGCACTGAACCGAAAATTTCGCTACTAACTGGTAATTCCGGAAATGTCGATTGAGTTCCTACCATCGCTTGATCCAATTTTCCACGGAACAAATCTAGCTGAGAAGACGACATTGGAGAAGTTCCGAATGCTGGATGAGATGGTGGATGAAATCTGGATAATGTACTGGATCCGGATACAACCGGAGGCCGTCGATAAAATCCAAACGGTCTGCTGGCTTCAAATGCAGCCTGTGGAACAAATCCCAATGGTGTACCAGCTCTGTGTATTGCTTGAGGTAATGGATAGATTGCGGGTGGTGCACCAATGTCAGCTGCAAACAGAGGAGGTGGATGGAATCTAGGTAATACACCAAATCCAGGCGGTGGATAGAATCCGTATGGCATTAATCCGTGTGGCGTGACATTTGCTTGTGTTGCTTGAAACGGTAGATAGAATCCAGGTGGTGCACCAGTTCGGGATGCAGCTTGAGGCGATAGATAGAAGCCGGATGGTATTGCTCCAAATTCTGGACCAGGGAATGGAAAAACAGTCTGAGGAAAATCTCTAGATCGACCATGTAAAACTGGAGAAAGATTAGAATGTACAGATCTAGGTGAATTATCCGTCTTTCCGTGTTCCATTAGCTCATACTTTCTTCCCGATGATACACCTTCCAGTGACAATCCTTTGAATGAACCAGCTACCACTGCTGCTGCTAATAAAAATTATAATCTGCATTTTGAATTTTTAGGAAAATTAAAATTATGCAAATTTCAGTTCACTAACTAGCCTTCCTACAATAGCACTACCATTTCATGTGACATTTTTGCAGGAGTACATTTTTCAAACATTTATAACTTCTTAGTTCGATGATGTGATGATAGATTGATTTATGATGGAATTTGCAATTGTTGTTGTCTAAATTTACGATATGTTGAGTGATTTCGAGATGAATTATATTTTTTGCACTTTTCTCTAAAATAACATTTCTTCCGATAATATTCTGAAATTGCAATGAGCGATTTGTGATTGTATCGCTTAATTGATATTGGAACTTTTGATGCTAATTCTTGTATATTTGCTGTTTGTTTTTTTCATTTACGAGAATCAATGAACCTATAATTCAGACAGTTTCCATACACTCCTATGTATTTTAGATCTGTTCACGTTGTTTGCTGCTTTCATTTTGTTGTTTATTTTCATCGCTTGAATATTCTTCAGATATCTGCGATATAATTTATTCACATCAATAGAAAAATCTAATAAACTATTATAACATTAAATAACCGTGCTATTCTGTATCATGTCATACTTTTGATATTAAACTGTAATGATATTAGCCAATTGTATGAATGGTACCATTATGATGCCGCTATAAAACAATGGTATCATTCGGTGCGAAATATTTGTCAGACTTTATTGCAATACATAGTTGTAATCATAATCCAATCGAAGTGCTGGTCATATACAAGCGTTGCATTCATTAGAAAATTAAGCAAAAAAAAATATGGAAAATTGGAGAGGAAAGAAGAAAAAGAATTGAAAAAAGCATTCAAAAATAACTATTCAAATTTTATGAGAAATAAATTGATATATTTGAAAATAATATAAATTGAAGTATTTAAAAACAGAGAAATAAACGATAGCTAAATGGTAGCAATTGACATTGATTTAATGAGAGTCAAATTGGTAAGAATCCAGTCAATTATATATTACAAACGATTACTAATAAATATCATAATAACTGCATTCAATTACCATTTGATATTATATCATATTGCACAGATCTTAACTTTTTCAAAAATCCATAAAGAATGAATCATTTCAATCGCGGCAAAATGAATAATTAATAAAAAGATCATTAGGCATTAAGATCATTTTTATCAGATGCATTTCTAACACTGATATGCAAGTATTTGTCGCATACTAAAAAAGATTAAATAAAACTGTTTTTATTGTGAATTATTTCTTTCATATTTGTACATACATAAAACACATACATTTCTTCTGCAGCAGTCAGATTAATCAGCTTAATCCTTTATCTTTTCTATGTTCGATTTTACGATCCTCCAAAATTTAGCAATACATCTAGAACTCATTTAAAAAACTTCTCAAGCTTAAAAAACGAAAAATGAAGCAAAGGCAAATATGCAAAGATGAATAAAAAGACAGTTTATCCAAAATTCAACTTTATCTCTTACTATGGGTAACACACGTGAACCGAATCTCCTTTATAACAAATGACAAATTATGAAGTAGATAAAATTACTCCAAATTTTAGCAACCAATTAGCAAACTAAAATCAAATTTAAAAATCTTCATTAAAATGAACTTTTAGCTGAATAGCTTATATAATGTGATTCGATATGTTCAATTTAATCAGATAAAAAGAAATATTGATCACCACCGGTATTAGTTTTCAACTAAAATAAAATCTCTTTACGACGGAATGTGTTTCACAAAAAAATCTCCGGATTTCAACAAGATCAAGAATTTTGAATGAAATTCAGAAAAGTTCGCTATGATAGAGAATTTCAAATGAAATTTAGAAGAAATCCCTATTTTTTAGAGGAAATGGAAGATCCTACTCATAATATTATTTTGAAAAATTTCAAATATCCAAAAGAAATAAGCCAGGATCTCACTCTGTATCATGAGAAATATATAACATAGTGAAAGCCTGAGCGAGCTCCATAAACTTGATTATCTATATATTGTGGAATCAATAAACCAGCAAGTGAAAAACAGGCGAAATAACAAAGAGAACAGGAAAATCTATTAAAAGCAAAACATCTCCAACATAAACTGCGACAAATGAACCACATATTTGGATTAATTACCAGCATAAATGATAAAATATTCCAAACAAAAAAAGAATCCTGAATCCATATTTTAAGTTTCAGATTAACATTCTCGGTAATATTCAATTAAGAAAAAATCGCTACCATAATATGCTTAACTTAACATTCTCAAAAAATATCCAGCTACTTGGTAGAAGACTAAAACTAGTTAATCACAAAAAGCTAAAACTAGTTTAATAAGCAGATTAAGCACTTCATTCAAATGCTAAGTCAAAGTGAATATCTCGACTGATTAATACTCTTAGCAAAAAATATTAAAAATTGCAAAAATATTTTACGAAGTTTCATACTTAAAATGGAATATAAAATGAGCATTAGGACAAAATTCGGCTTTAATATTGATGGGAAAAAGGAACTGGAGGCATCTTTCTGTTTCTGGAAGAAAATGAACGCCTTGTCGATGCGAAATAGACCAGTTTGGTCGTTGGCCTATCATAGGTCTGTTTAAAGGTCCACTAGTTAACAGATAATTATTGTGTATCCAATCCATCCAGAAAATGATAGCGTTTGTACCAATACTGGAAAATGTCAATTTCTAGTAAATTTCAAAAAAAATTTTCAAATTCTAAAATTTATGGTCATAGAATAAAACAATCAGTTACATCACATAACACAATAACTACTAGATACTTACATAGAAGAAGTGATTTTCGCCCTAAAGGATCCAAGATTGGGAGATTCACTAAAATTGAATCGAGCCAGCACTACTGGTTCCCCAGTTACTATAGAAGGATATTCCCACAACGGATGAGGTTCAACCACTGCATCGACAGCACTTCGAGCCTTGATAATTATATTATCAAATGGTGTCAAATCGAAACCTTCCACGATACCGAATGGAGCTGCTATTTTCCATAATTCATCGAATTTGACTGGCATTGCATACATTATGCCCTCCTGTAGAACATTACAAAGTGAGCAATTCGTTTTTAAAAATCTTTTCAAACCCTAACAATCCATACTCTATCATCATAAAACAATCCATACACATCATAAAAGAGTTTAATTTTTGGTATTATTGCAATTGATGAATTACAAAACACACAAACCCTTGGCGATAATGGAACATAATTGGATTCAAAAGATGTTAATAGATCATGTGCCGAAAACCAAAAGCATAAATTATCCCATGGAAGAAAAGTAAACAGATAAAACGGTTCCGATACAATGACATCAACCTAAAAATGAAAATTCGTTTTTATAAATCTGCATTCGAAGAAAATGAAGCACAAAATGTTAACTTCGAACATTGCAATCTTTAAGTTTTCGTTACAACTGTCATCACAAGTGCTTTATGTAACTTCTACAGAAATTTATTGTAAAATTTACTTCATCATAAGGAGTAGAATTTTCACAAATATAGATATTCTGTATGTCATTTTCTTCGATGTAAGCCGCGATGATTTTCAGAAAATGGTCATTTAGTTTAACGATTTGGACCAATTTTGCGTATTTTGCAAGCAACAGACTTATAAGTGAACCGTCATCAACGATAGCTACTGATTTTCCTGTAAAATTCTGCAAAGAAATTATATTAAAGATTCGAAAAAAGATTTTCATTTCTCAATCTGAGCAACCACGTCAACAATATGATCATAACATAAGTAGATGGAAAAGAACACAATCGAATGAATTAAAAATAATTATTTATCAAAATACATTAGAGTGAAACCACTTATCCAGAAATGAGATGGAAGACAGATTACAAATAATGCTTGAAAGTAGAGAACAATCTAGTTTGTTCAACTGTGGTTAGCTCTTCATTATAAATATATTTGTCTTAAATAAAAAAAAATGACTGCTCTCGAAATTCATTTTCTTTATTAATGTCCATTCTGGCTAGTACTTTTTCACTGTGATTTTTTAGGTATTGCAATACAAATACAAATACAATACAATACAGCATGAAAAATGATGCTATCATAATGCAATCTTTCTTAACAAAGACTATATAAACTATATGATAGTTTAAGCTTCATAAAGTAAAAGATAGAATACACAGAAATAATTTGCTCGAGAAAGTTTATTTGAAAAGCAAACTAAAGCAAACGCTATAGCTTACTTGAAAAAGAAATGCAAGTAGAAAAGTAAATAAACTATGCAAGAGAAACTACGTCAGAAAAATCCTAAAATAATACTTCTCAAGCAGTGGAATCTGTAATTAATGAATCAAAAAAAGAAATCCTAAGTATATCCAAAAAGCAAAGTTTTACCTCTTGCAAGAAATGATCAAAACCAACATCCTCATCAAGTTCATTTAAGCGATAAATTGCATTTCGTGAGCAAGCAACATGTGTTTTACATCGACAAAAATTGGGTTCAGAGGCTTCAATTCTAAACATAACCTCATCCATTAAAGTTCGATGTAAAAAAAACGTTTTCTGGATGAAAAACATACAGTTATATAGATAAGAAAAGGGAAATTCAAAAACACATACTCGTTCCGAGGTACAGCAAACCAGAAAGAAAATTCGTCATGACAACAATGAAGTGCAACCGTTTCGTTTTTTCGAACTTGAACACTTTGAGCAAGATAATAAACGCCTTGCACCCAATGGTCTCGCCATTTCGCTTCACTGTTCCACCATTTTGGCGCTGTACTCAATATATTTTGCCCTGAAAAATAATTCGTTTCAAAATATAGTGGCGTTTTTCTTTTTTTTTTTCGTTTTTCTAGAGTAGAAACTCGCGAAAAGTTCACGATAAAATCGAAAAAGGACATTAAAAGTTCGATAAGCTTCATATACTTACCTGTACCATCCATATCAAGCTCCCACCACATCAAAATTGCTTCAAATATACCGTCTGATTGAGCATCAAATGTTCGGACAGCTGTTTCATTATAATTAATAGAACAACCATCTTCGAAATCAAAGCTGTAATTCAGTATGAAGTTCCCTATATTATGGAATACTCGATTCAGTACATAATATTATTTCCTGACTTGTCAAGACATTGCTTTCTAATGCAGTACATTATTCATATTCATTCATAGGACATAAAAGCTTGACTATATCTTAAAATATATCGCAATATGAAAAGAGATTTAGCGTTAGAACTGCATGAAAAAGTGAAGAGGATTTTTAAAAAATAGCACTGCAAAGAAGAACATTAAAAATTATGAAACAACCTAAAAGCCACAAAGGGATCAGCAAGCACGCAAATCTTTTCCTCTGGCACTTCCGAAA
Organism: Mansonella ozzardi; assembly: GCA_029876185.1. NCBI lineage: Eukaryota > Metazoa > Nematoda > Chromadorea > Rhabditida > Onchocercidae > Mansonella > Mansonella ozzardi. The sequence continues at coordinate 24,505 of JARVGP010000596.1, read as the reverse complement.
GGTGAATATCATGTATAGCTCCTGCACCGGGACAATCCTTACTACTTTCTGGAACTTTAAAATGTCCAGATGGAAGTCGATGAAAACGCATAAGAAAATCACTTTGTACAGGAACTACGAAAACTCGTGCTGACGATGGCACTACTCTACAACCAGGCTAAAAATAATCCTTTTTATTTTGAAAGAAAATTTTGGATTTAAAGTTAGAAATTAAAATACGATTTTCCGACAATAAATCGTTCAGCTGAACTAACCGTTATTCATTTTGAAAACTTTTTAAACAGACCTTAACCAATTTTTCATGTGCTTCCTTAAAAGTTCGCAAAGCACCTTCACCAATCAATTCAGTGTCAAATACCTCAGCAACGATTATATTTCCTTTTTCAATAGTACTAACTGCAAAAACAAAAGTGTTTCAATGTAAATGAAGCAAGAAAAAAAAGAAAAAAAAACAGAAAAATCCTGCTAACTTTCTTCATTCGTTAATTCGGTTGATCGTGATGCAATTATGCGTATTTGTTTTTCATAGCCATTTTTTCGGATAATCTCTTGCGCGCATTTCGCCATTGGTTCCAACATTTCCAGAGCTGTCACACTATCAGCACCGGCTCTCATAGCCATCATTGATAATAAACCAGTACCAGCGCCAATGTCGAGAACATGCACTCTCTCATTTTTTTTTTTAAGCTAAAAAAAAAACTTTTAAATTAATTTCGTAGTGTCAGGGAAACATATGAAAGCATTTATAAGATTGAATCTATCAAATTCGATCTAGAAGTTGTCAAAATTATAGATCATATGGAAATATGAACATCACTGTATCAGGTGTTCATCATATGCAGAACAATAAACGAAACAAAACAATATGTAATGAATCAGTGTCAACAGAAAATTTTTCAACATCAGATTCTTTTTCAGAATTGGGACTATGGAAAAATTAAATAGAAGTAAAATGGAAATACAAAAAAAAAAAGCATAAATATTATAGAAAAATTTTTCTTTTTTTATCATCACTTAGATATACTTGATTAATTATTGATTTTAGCGCAAGTTCATATCGTTGATTTCTTTCAAAATCATGAATCATATCTCCAAATGCACTACGCGCAATTTCTTGAGCCGTATCAAAATCCTCATCAGCAACCATCCATGTCCTTTGACCAGTAATCGGGTCGACTGTTTCCAGAAACATCTGAATATAAAAAGAAACTAGGACCATGAATAAAAATGAATAGAAGAAAATAGTTAGATTTATCATCTTTCAAGCAAGAAACAATTAGCGGTTAACTCTAATATCATCATCAAACAGTCTAAAAATTGAATAAATTTTTTGTTTTCTGCTTTTTTCCCGTCACATATCTTTCAACATGAAAACTCATTGCATTTTAATCTAAAAAATTTTAAAAAAATTCTCATATATTTCATTTATTTTGCAAAATTTTATTTCTTCAACTTGTTGATTTTATATAACATTTCAATCACAGTCATTTATAGTAACTGCGTAATGGAAAACTAAATTACCTTAGTTCCGCGTTTTCTTTGCAAACAGCGTCGAATCCCTTTTCCGCAAACTCTGGACAAAATTCTTGAAAACGCTCGATTTATAGTTGAAGTTATTTTCACGACTAAATACTTCTAACTCTGAAAAACCCAATAGCAATGAATAAATGTAGTCTAGCAAATAGTTCAACATATCCCTATATAAACAAATACGCCTACTTGATCTATGAGCGCGTATTTCAACGATACATTCACAGTTGTATGATTAGATCGTTACATTTATGGTTTCATTTATATTCTAAGAATTTTGTGCAAATATGTAAAGATATATATATATTCACTACTGAATGAGTAGGCTTGTTTAAAAATTCGAAGTCTAGAAAAATCACCGGGAATGTAAATCGGTTCCTGAAAGTAAACAATAACGGGTCAGAGAAGATCGTTTATTATGCAAAATACTACAGTGACAAAATAGTTGCAATACAAATAGAAACAATAGTAAGCCATACAAATAAATACAAGTGTTTTAAACGACCAAAATTTAAAAATTTTTGAGCTTAAGTTTCAAATCTTTTCGATCGAACAACCGATGAAGATAGAGGATGACATATACACACATATCAAAGATAGTGAATTAGACTCCGCCGTGAGCAATCAAATTAGATGACGGAGCTCGGATAAAACACAAAAATGCTATGAAAGCTTAAGTAATTAAGTAAATATTTAGAAGAGTTATTTCAGCAATATTGCTCTAATTACTTTATTTTTCACATGCTTATCAAAAAAATAATACAACATGTAGATGCATTCTTACATTCTTAGAAGTGAAAAGCATATAAAGTCATCACGCAAACTTCATATCACTAAGTGAAGAGACAACCTTTTCAACATGTTTATTTTGTAATTCTCCATCTTGTTTGGTCCCATTATTCGATAAGTTTCCATCATTTTGAGCAATTATTTGCGATGTTGCACTATCCCTCGAAGAACATTTTCGTCCCCCACCTTGTTTTTCTTTATCAACCTTCTCGCAAAACATTTTATGGTTACACCAGTCTATTTTTTGGCAGTTCGAATGACAATAATATATGTTCTGAAATACAGTAGCGCAAAAATGATTATTTTTTACAAACTTTCATTTACTTTAAATAAGTTTTGAAACCAAATAGGCTTGCAGGAGTTTCTTTCAAGTATGTAAAAGTAATATGGCGCTAATTAAGTTAAAATTTGATAAAGATGAAGTTAACAAGAAATCACCTTACAACACCGCTTGGTGGAATTAACAGCACCACAAGTTGCACAAAAATGAGACGTTTCTACCATTCGTTGTCCCGAAAAAACCGACATTATCACAAAGAATGCATCCGGTAAACTACCCTGAATAATCATATATTTAATTTTTAAATCTTAAAATGTGAATTCACATTAAAAGACTATACTGACATTAACTTACAAATTCAACGGCTGCAAGGTTCTTGACAAGTGCCTGGAAAAGTAGGCAGTGGTGATATGGAAATGCTTGAACAGCATTCCTCAAATAGCGTTCTAAATGCGGTCGTATACAACAGTTTTGTTCCATTTTCAACAACTGTTTCACATAATTTTCGATTATTGTTGACGTTTTGTGATCTTCTTTTTCCAAAACAGTTTCCACAAATTTGCATGTGTCTCGTACAGTATATAAAATTAACCACAGCTTCAATGACATGACCTGGAATTGAAAAAAAAAATCGAAAACATTGAAATAAATGAAAACGATGAGAAATAATAACCGGAAACATAAAATCATATTCTGAATAAATCAGAACCCTATTTCCTGTCCAACATGCAGCAAGTCTGTGTCATTCTGGAAAGGAAATATTCTCGGGAATCCGAGATAAAATTCGAATTATACATACCTCATTAGATTCTTTGCATCGTAATTGCTTCTCAAAAATCCTATCCAAAACATAACAAAATTTTTGACGATGTTGCCATATTATTTGATAATGATTACGCAGAAAAAGCATGACCTTAATGAATGGCTCTCTTCTTAATCGTTAAACGGTATTGGCATTATCAGAGATAAAAGAAGGATTTTTTGGAAGTCTCAAGAATCACCTCCTGTATTTGCAGAGAAATCGTCAGCGAGATTAAAAAATACTACATGGATACGACTGAATAAATATCAACTAATTACCACTTTATTGAAAAACAGCTTTAATAAAAAAATCAAGAGAAAAATGAACTGTTTAAAGAAATAAATTAAACATTTAAAGTTTTCGCTCTAACTTACCCAAACGGGATGTATTATATGAGTTTTGATTAAATAATGCAATGCCTGGGAGAATTCTTTCGAATAAATTTCATCGCTATCAACCCCTTTAGGATGTAATAACCTCTCAATTTCATCCAGCGCCACATAATTATTGATAATACTAACGCATTCATGCTGTCCTGCAAAATGTCAGCCAAAAAAGTTTAGCATTTTTCGTTTTAATATCTTCGCCATCAAACAAATAAGTTTGATAGACATGTCTGTCAAACTGAAAAGTAACAGGACATATCAAGTAAAATAACACTGCATTAAAAAATCTAAAAAATAGGTTGCTGTAAAATAACCAGCAAAATTCAAAAGCCTTTGAGAAATAAAAATAGAGAAATTTAGAAATAGCCGAAATTTTATTTAAATTTATTCAGATAAAAAATGCATATCGGCTTTTGATTAATCAAAAATTTCAAAATTTTTTCTATAATTATTCAAACATTTTTGTTCAATTTGTCCACAATTTTTTTTACTGAGAAATAAGTCGAACACATACGAAATACAAAAAGTTAAACTAACCCACAAAAGCTGCCATTTCTGCTGCTGTTTTGCCAATTGTATTCGTCGAATAAGCATGTGCTCCATAATCTAACAACAACTGACATATAACTGAAAACAGATACTCATCATATCATATCTTGAGTAAATACTTAATTAAAAGATAAGCAGAATAAGAGCTCGAATAGTAAATTTCGAACCAATCAGAAAAGATAAATAGATAGTACCACAAATTTTCTTTTGTAAATCGAACAAACAAAACAATCATATCAGAACACTTTAGACTAAAACTAAAAATTGCTTTCTGAATTAAAGTTTCAGAAACTAAAAGCAAAAAAAAAAACCCTGGTGTCCAGCAATTGCTGCAAACGTGAGAGATTTGTAACCACAGTCATGAGAACTGTTATTTGGATCGACACCATTTGCTAACAAAAATCGAACTACATCTTCAAGGCCTGACCAACTTGCTTGATCCAGAAGTGACATACCAGTCTGGAAAAATATATTCGTTGTTGTATCGCGAGATAAAGTTGGTGATCGAATGCAGCATTTTTGTATAATTCAAAGTGAAAATTTATTCTAATAACTAAATCTTGATATGGAAAATATGCATGCCACTGCAAAAGTATGAGAGCAGTTACAACAGTTCTAGCTTCTGTATCTTGCAAATACAATCCTCCATTTTTTTCATGTATCATCAGATGCTGGTATATAAACAGTTACAATCACTAATAGTTAAGTTCAGAGATTCGGCAAACCTTATCGGTGCAATTAAGCGGAATACGCATACTCTTCAGAATTCGTAACACTTCTTTCGTATTCTCTAAATAGAAAAGAGAATTTCAAACTCCAGTTAACCAAGTAAACCTCGATTTCAAATAATTTCTTGGTTCACCAAGACAGTCAAGTATTTCCAGATAACTATGCCTTAGACAAATTGATTTTCGAAAGGAGCTAATGATGTTATTCATTTATACTAAGGATTTAAATTATTGTTATAATTCGAAGACATTACTTTCTTTGATTAGATCAAATATCCTTTCAGCATCTTCTCCTTGCTCATATTTCGGAACTATCGTTGCAGCTTCCAAATTATTCATTTTGCTGCAAAAAAAAGAACACTTCAATTTTATAAGAGGTGAAATTAGAAATATAAGTCCTACGAATTATCAGCACTGTTTCCGTTCCAATTTTCCAGCAAAAATACCAGTCCAACTTTATAACTTTCTTATCTTCGTATAATCTGAGAATTTATGAAATCTCAAACAATATCTGAATATCTAAAAATAATGACCAATATCTCTTATTCAAAGATGTCATGCAACATCTAATCTCAAAAGTAATCAGAACTAAATTAAACAAATCTATCGGAAACACTAACACAATCCATCCATCAATAAATAATTAGTTTGTCATACAATTCATATTTATAAAAAGATGAGCTGTTGTTGCTAAGGTTACGAAAAACAATCAATTTTTGTTAAACACTCAGCCATTTTCTTAACATACGATTGTTTCATGCAGAAAATTCACATGGTTTAGTCCCATTTGTTTAGCTAATTTATTGCTTTATCCTAGAATTATCATGAAATTCGATATGCAATAATAAAATCCCTATTTAACTTAAATTTATGTACATATCTGCTTCTATAAAGCACAAAATTTTGTAATCATGGAATTAAGAGAGCTTCCAAGAAATTCTCATCAAACTTAACTCTCCTATTTACACATACACTTAGAAATTTTCAATTTTGAAATTTCGTGTCAAGTGTGGATTATATATATATATATATATATATGGCTTCCTCTTGATGTAAGTGCACACAAAGTGGAAATGTCATATAAATTTTTTTTTTTAAAAAAAAGTAAGAAAACAAAATTAAGTTTTGAACAAAGTATTTTACCAATTATGCTGTAGCTTTCCTTCATTTATACAATTACAAGCAAACACCAAAAAGTGCGAAGCGAAACTTGAAAAAAGGAATATAAATATGTAAGTTTAATTGTTTCTGTTGTAAAATCGACCATTCATATACAACATTCCCGATATGATATATATTTATTCTTCATCCTTTCCCCAAATCCATTTCTTTCAATAATCTGCAAATACGATAAAATGAAATGTAGCAGGTGTAATAAACATAGTAAACATTAATTCTATAATTATAATTTAAAACAAAGCAAAATATGGCAAAAGAAGGAATGATAAACGCTGTACAAATAAAAATAAAAAATTAACGAAATAAAATTATATAAAAAAAAGATTTAATTTGATTAAATAGTTTCTGTGCGGAAAATTTAGTAGTAGAAATATACTGGAGATTTGCTTTTGATTTTTAGAAAATTTTCCACATAATTAAAAATTTTCTTAATATGGCACAATTTCTTAATCATAAGCATATATGGAACAAATAATGAATAACAAAGCAATTTTTATACTTTATTAAAATGATTTGCAGAAGAAAGAAAAACAACAATTACGAGAAATTTCATTGCAAATTTTCAAAAAATAGCTTAGCATATCAAAAATAGCTTAATAAGCCTTCCTCTGATTCAGTGAAATTTAGTATGCAAGTAAAAAGAAGTGAAAACTGCCAGGAATGTATTTTTTAATGATAATAAAAGCGCATGTTGCTTAATGAACCTTCATGAGAGAACAAATAAAACAATGGTTGTTAAATTTTATTTAAAACAAGGAATTCAAAAATATTTTTTTAGAACGAATAAAGCATGCAACAAAAGGAAAATTTTCAGCAACAACCATTTATCATTTTCTTCAATCATTTTTGCGTTCTTTTAACGACTGCTAATAACTTCACAAAATTTATACAAAAAAGAAATTTTAACAGAAATATCTGCAGAAGAAAGTAACATATTTTTCTCAACAAAGTTTGAGTTATGAATCTATAAAAAATTTCAAATTTAACTTTGATTAGGCAATAGTTATACACACTTTTGATGTTATATTACTTAAGTATAATATTTTTTAGTAGCCATTTCATTATCAAAAATGAAAATTCCAAATATAAGCATGTTTGTCGAAAATTCATATCTAATATAATCTAACGTTAAAATCGTCCAAACGCAGCAATTTAAACTGTATAAAATACCAATCAGTAGTACTAATTAAAATTTAGGAATTTAATAAATGAAATATAATTTAATGAAGCAACAACAAACTTTCAGGTTATTTATAGAAATTTAGTTTTAAATTTATATGCGAATATTACAAAGATTGCAAATACAATAACATTCGATAGATGACACTTCTAAATCAATCTGATCAATTAATAGAAGGAGTCTTACGTACGATAAAAAATCCACGTGCTACGTCAAACACTAACATCAACAAATCTATCTACCCACACTGATAAAATGAAATACCAGTTGTGATAAAGAAATCATCGTGACAAATATGAGCCATCATAATTGATAAACCTGAAGTTTACGTACAAGTACGCGTACAAATCGTCGCTATGTAGCTCTTTCACTAGTACGGTGCCCTGTGCTCATCTTCTCTTTTATGCAATTTCATCTGTTAAGTAAACATTTTAATGTGAAAATTTCTTCCAAAAATCTCATACAAATCATTAATCGAAAGTATTGTTTATTATTATTTCATACTAATTAGTAAAATATAGTGATAATTTAATGAAATTCTTTAAAATAAGAGCAATTTTATGCCATATCACTAGCTTTATTCCGTTCCTCTTTTCGTTTTCAACTTATCTGTTGCTATCTTTTCTTACAACTTTATCAATAAATCTATAATCAATCTTAACTTCTTTATCTCTCTTCAAATGATAACTTCGAAACAGTTTTTTTTTTTTTGTTCATAGTTTTCAACCTAAACAAATTTTTAGTTTTTCAATCAATTTTCAATCTTAACAAATTTTAGTTTTTCAATCAATTTTCAATCTAAATAAATTTTTAAATTCAGAAAATCTTAAACAATTATATTATTTCTGTAAGCTAAGATTTTGTGTAAGATCGTAAAATTACGAATATTTCAGTTCTTTCTAATAATTATATGCAATCATAATGCATACAGTACTCTTAAGATACTGTTAGTACTGTTGCATCATTTCGTGTAATTCTTTTTATTGTCCTAAAAACAAAATATTCCTTTATTCCGTAGTGCAATATTTATTATTCATTTATTTATTTATTAGCGTGTATAATCCATTTGCCACTTAAAATCAAATTTTGCAAATTCAAATAAAAGTCTACTGTGAACGACAAAAACATTCTACTATAGATCAATATTTTATTTCTCTTCCATAAACTTCTTATTCTAAATTTCATGAATCATTAGATAAATTTTAATTCCCCTTCTCTCTGTCCGGTATTCATGTTTTGAGCCAAAATTAAAAGTTTATTTAGTGCTGTTTAAAAGTGATATATTGAAATGAAACATCGATATGGTCAAGGAATTCCTCCTATTCACCAATGTGCTTGATTCTAAATTCAAAAAAACTGATATTAAGAGATAATAAAACAAAGTACAAAGCAAATATGATGACTAAATATTATCATTTATTGCCAAAAAAAATTCGATGTTTTTTTTTCAAAATTTTCAAAATCCATTTGCAATTTGCAATTTGCTGAAAAAAAAATAAAAGGTTTCAATATTTTTTGACAAACTGAGGTATACAAGACTAAAATACCGATTGATATCAGAAAAATTTATGTTGGACGAATCGGAAGAATATATTTAGAATGTTTTCATTTCAAATATCAGAGAAAACTATTCCATACAACAAACAACTTTGGATCCAAAAATGGACAGAAATGACTGTACGTAAGAACAAACAAAAATAATCATTTAGGATAATTTTCTNTTTATGTTGGACGAATCGGAAGAATATATTTAGAATGTTTTCATTTCAAATATCAGAGAAAACTATTCCATACAACAAACAACTTTGGATCCAAAAATGGACAGAAATGACTGTACGTAAGAACAAACAAAAATAATCATTTAGGATAATTTTCTTTGTCAAATTTTCTATATCATATCTTTTATAAAATTCAGAAAAGCTGAAACCGACATCAGGAAGCAATGTCCATTTGTATAAAATAAACATCGACTCAAGTACACATTCAATCATCTTCTGGTTGCATTTCGCTGTAAGCACCTGAATTAACGGCATCAGCTAATTCGGTTTTCCCAACTTTCAATCGTTCACGAATCAATTGAGCCATCGCGCGACCTGTTTGTCTCTCCAATTTCGCCAATTTTTCCATAATATCACGTTTTAAATCCCAGTCAATCTAAAAAATAACAGAACATTTTAAATTGTGTTGCAAAATTTGCATGTCATAGAAAAAAAATCGTACATTGTACACTACTTCGTAATTCAGATTACAATTTTAACTAATCTTAATCTTAATTTTTGCATGAATTCGTCAACTAGATGTTTTCAAAACAATTTACATATGCTGTTCGATAAAAAAAAAAAATGAAAACAAGTAGACAAAAAATGGGAATTAAGCAAGCAAACCTTTCGTGGTGCTAATGTTGCGATATCAATTTGTTCCACAGCTTTAGTATCTTGAGTGTCTGCTAATTGATCAGCAATCTTTTTCTCGACAGCAAACAAATCTACATCATCACGCTTATCACCCAAATCACTCTGCGGCTCATAACTTCGAAATGTAAGCTTCATTGACTTGCTCGATGGTTCAGGTTCTGCTGTATCAGCTAAAATTTTTAAATGAAAAATAATAACAATTTGAGCTAACCTATTAATCAATTTCTTACCTAGTTAAAAGAACTCGATTTCATTTACAGTCTTTACGTTATACCTTTTTCTGCATAGTTCTATTTTCTAACTTATCTCTGATTCAATCTTATGTATACCATTTAATGCATAGAAAATTAGAAAACAAAGGAATTTCGCAGGAAGATTGCCTTCAATATTTTAAAAAAAAAGCAGAAAACTTACCTTCCTGTTGCATTCGTTCACGCATTTCTTTCAGTCGTCGTTTTCTTTCATTCGCTTCTTCTTCCAATTTAATACTTGTATCAGCAATGTCTACTTCTCGCTCTTCAACAATTCCATCTGACATTTTAGATTCTTTACCAGTCCCAAGTGTCATTCTAAAATGATTTAGAATTATTCAATCACGCAGCTTCCAAGTTTTTTAGAAGTTCTCAAATAATAAAACTTCTACGCAGTTTCCCCTCATCCATATACATCGGATTTGTCCAACATTATAAAACTGCTCTTCCCTTAAAGAAATAGCAGCAAATATTTCTTAATGAAAACAAAGTAAACAAAAAAGATAAAAATATAGTCTCAATAAGAATACCCTTATTCACTTCTTCCTTGTATATCATGCATCTCTTTATGCATCTATTATTAGAACAAAAAGAAATAAAAAGCTTGACATAAACTTCGAATTTTCACAAACAAAAATTTTTAAAAATTTTATTAAATCAGAAAACAAATTAATACAGTTTTAAATAAGATAAATGGCAATTCATACAACAAATACAACATATCCACCAATATTCTTTCCTTATTTCAATCATGATTCAGTTAGTTTACATTATCTAAAACGGCAAGGAGAATAGAAATTACCACTACAAAAGGTTGTATCTTTTTCTTCCGAAAAAACAAAATAAATACAAGAACAAAATGAAAACTATTAAATACTATATTCGATAGAACGCTCTCTCAAATATTTGTAATAATCCTCCATTTTATCCCAACCATTCTTCGGCTCCCATCTGTTTTTCATTGCTGGTCCATCACCTTCTTCAAGCCTACAAATTCATTAATTTATATATTTAAGGAAATAGGAAAATTTTACTTCTAATTTATGAAAATGAATCACATATATCGATGTCATAGGCTTTAATAAGTTGAAAATAACATTTCAGCATATTATACGCTGGGGTTTTTTCAAAACATGATAATTAGTGCAATTTTTTTTTACTTTACAATACCATACAATTCTAAAATGTAAGCAAAAGATTCACTAGAGAAATTAAACATTTATATAGCATTCAATAATAATATTCCGCAAGTTGCAGATCGCAAAGAACCTTTGGTTTCATCAACATCCTAATCAACCACAAATTACTACAAATGACTATACTATTAGATAGAAAAGAAATTAAAAAATGGATAACATCCTTTCAGCTCACAAAGAAATTTGTTATACGAATTAACTTTCTTAAAAAATTTTTACAATATAAGAGAGAGAAAGGCTAACCTTACGAAAATATTGATATATCGATATCTTGTGACAGTGATACGTTCACGTGCATGGCGTCTGTAACCTTTGACGATTTGACACTGAACTGGAAATGCTTCTGCAACATGCATATCCGAAGGAAATTCAACATGAAGTTCTGTAGATGCTTTCTTTTTTGCTTCAATTAAAGCTTGTCTTAAAATCATGCAAGCCTGAAACAGATATGGCTGAAGCTGAGTGAAATTCAGAAGTTTTTCACTTATGTTACTGAAAATTCCTGAAGAAAACATTCCAATTAATTGCTAAATTTAATGTATGACCATTCCCGAGCAATCACCATAAGTTCATCTTCTTTTCCTTATGGTTTTAAAAAAGCTAATACTAGAAGCATTATAATGAAAGTACCAAAATACCATTTTCGAACTTTATAATAAGCAAAAACTAAAAATTGTACAACTTTTGGAGAAATTTAAAACCTTTTTACGCTGTAGTCTTAACTGTTCCAATGCTTGGTCAACATTCAAACGCCAAACCAAATGACAAGCCATAAACATCCTTTTAGGACTACAATGGATTGATTCACGACAGTAATAAACTTGCCGTAAAAGTGGTAAACCGGTCTCGGGACTTACATAATTTGGTGGCCAAACAACCTGAAGAAGCAGTCTTTTTTAATACTGTACAATTGTTTTAAAATGCAAAGTATACGCAGCTGATAGAGCAGCTGGTTTTGTTGCAATGACTTACGAACTCCAAAGTCAAAGAAGTGAAAGAGAAAGAAGCCTAGAATATAATATTTCCAGAAGTGTTAAAATATTAAAATAAAGCATAGGAATTGCGGAACAAATGGAATTCTATGATAACAAATTATGGATTAAGAAAAAAACATATAAACAGAACCTTGTTATAGTAGTTCCATTTTTCTGGTGTCATTACACTTTGGCCGATCATAGGATGTGCTTCACCTTCTTCACCATCTAATCGCTTTTCCAAATCCCACTCAGGAGCATAATACAATTTTGGTCGTATCTGCAATAAAATTGTTTTCGAATAAATTGCTTTATCGCCATTGGAGATAACTACTTAATGAAAATTCCTGTATCGATTCAATTATTAAGAAACGTATAAAATTTTCATTTAAAAAAAAAATCAATTCATATTTTCTTTGAAATATGCCTTAATAATTACATTCCAAAAGATGCTCCTACCCGTTCATCACACTGAAGCTTTGGTTGCCTAAGTTGTTGTCGTCGTTTCCAAGCTTCCTCAACAGTAATATCAGTACCAGGATATAATGTTCCGTTACACCTTTGCGAAATTTGCAAAATTGATGGAAAAGAAGACTCTCGTGAATGATATGTCAAACAGGAATGTGCTTCTTTTAAACACAAAACTGTCAATCGTTTCAACATCTCTCATTAAGACCAATATTTCGAATTATTTAACAAACATCCCGTAAGCTTCTGAAAGCTGAAACAACCCAAATATATTCAATATTTTCTTTAACATAAACCACCAAATTAAGCATAAAAATGTTCGCATAAATTAATAATAAATCACCGACAACGTATCGAGTATATTTTTGTTTACCGCCTATTTCACTTAATTTCAGTTTCAAAATACCAATTATACCACCGTCGTAGCAATAAAGATGAATGAAAACATTTCGATAGGAAAGAAACAGATGAAATCTATTCAGATTTCTAGCAAACACACAAACAGAATATTTAAACAATTATAGTACAAAAGGAAAATTTTATGAAAATAATGAATGTCATCAACATTACATAATTTGTATTTGAAATTATATCAAGATTAAATGTTAAGAAATATCTTGGCTAACAAAATCATCTCTTCCTTCGTTTCATTTTTGAAGAAATGAAAACCATTCGTAAACAAGCAAGAAGATTTCATTATCATTTAATTTCATTAGAAAAAGGTTATATTCGTATTTTAAACATCTTCTACTAATTAACCACAAACGATACGAAATTATCACCAAATATCCTACCATAATATACCCAAGTTATACATGACTCTGATTAAAAAAATGGAATATGCAAAGATGAAAATTTCGATCCACAGCAATGAAGTCAAATCGCCTGTACTGAAATTATTTAATCATAAATTATAAACGCAAATTAAAGACAAATTTACAAATAATTGGCAGTAATATAATATAATAAATTAATGTAACTGAAACAAAATGAAGTGACGGTATAATTTCATAAAAATATCATAAGAGCATCATAAATATCATAATGCCTAAAAACAAAAAGAACCTAGTTTCAGGAAGGAATCATATATGATATGCTTGGTAAAACATATTTCAAAAAAAAACAGCAAAAGGCATTTGGAGTAACAATGTGACAAACTAAGATAACTAAAGACAACTAATCATTCAATAGCATAGACACTGATGCTTTCGATGCTTTCAATGCTTTGTATTCCAATGTTAAGCCAATGAAACCATGCCACAAACAAAATCCTACCAATAAAGTGAGAAAAAACCGAAATGTTAAGGCCTGAAATATAAATTCAAGTGAGAGCTTAGTTTTACTGAAAAATGAAACATATCTAAAAAAAAATGAAATTTTATAATTAATTGTTTATAACTGTTTGAAGCTTCTAAGGAATTTCGAATTGCTTCTCTTACAATCTCATATCACAAAATATGATTAGATCAAATTTTGGAGGAAACAAGTTCACTCAGTTCATTAAAATATAAAATGCAACCAGAAAAAATATACGCAATTGGGAACATATTTCTTCAACTGGTTTATTTTTTCTGCAAAAAATAATATCAAAAAAAAGAAATACAGACATCAACTAACCGCTGTTGCAACACCAGGAACATGCTGTTCAGCAAAAAAACTAGTCAGAATAAGTCCAACAAGAACAACAACTAAGCTAAGGAAAATAAAACGATCTCGTCTAATACGAGTTATTCCTTCCTGCTGAGTTTCGATGACTTTTTTCAGCAAATTCGGTGGAGTTAACGATAAACTTTCGGCAATCTGTAATGATCGAAGGCTAGCAAATCTTTTTAATTTTAAATTTTAGGCCCCAATTTTAAAACTATTCAATAACGAAAAATCAATTAGGCATGTATATTTGCTTCCCCGTAACTTTTCACTCACAGTTTGAACAAAGTGACGCAAACGTTTCATATTTCCCGGATTTCTAAGTCAGTATGATCTTTGCAAGAATTTTACCATACGTAAAACTTTTTTGAATGTAAACCACAGCGCAATAAAAAGATAGTAATGGCTGATTACTTTCAAGTATTTAAAAAAGAATGTAACATCGGTACTTCGTCAAATGAAGTTACTACATTTAAAATAGAAACAGATAGATACTTCGTAATACTGCTTTGATATGGAAAATTCGGCGTAAACTCCAACATGATCACTATAGTTGATCGATTTGTAGTCACTGATACGATTCATTCTTATTTCACACAGTTTCAATTCTATTTTACCTAGAAAATGCATGTTAATATATGGACTTTCAACTTGACAAACTTTTATTAAGAAGGTAAAAACTAGTAGTAAGATAGACGTGAAAAAAAGAAACAAATAAATCAAAATTCAGCCTCTTTCAATAACATTAATATTTGAAGAAAGCGAAGTATTGGACAAAAGTGACTGTGATTTCGGAGAATGAATTTAAGTTATTCGATCCGAGAATATGTCGTTGCAACTGCATACCCGATAATTAACAAATCTTTGCAAACAAGCATAATTCTGCTTCTTCTATCAACTCAGAAACTTAGCTTCGGTACTCCACAAATTATTGAAAAGCATTTCTCGCACCTTGTTGGTTGTATAATCATTTTCACTGAGAGATTCATAGATGTGTAATCGATTGACAAACATCGAAGAGGCATGATGAACAAAGCAAAATTTCTTCAAAAAGTAGAATTATTCGTTTTCAACTTCTAAAGCACCAGCGTGTGAACACGGTAAGCATTAGAGTGAAGAAGGAAAAACTCTTTCTGTTGATCAATCTTGTTGAAGATCTTGATGATTTTGGTTTTCCACATCAGTTTGCTGAGTATACTTTCCAGATAGAATAGTTTCCTCAGAATTCTAACCGATGCGATAACAGCAAATCATGAGACGATGACTACAATCATTTCTTTCAAAGTGCGAATTCAGCACTAATATTTTAGAGTTTCTATCTCATCTAAACCAAAAGAAATGCTGACGTTGTTATCGTGTACAAATCATTCCTCATCCAAAACCTATATGCAATAAAGAAATATTCTCTTGCTTTTCCTTTCTTTAGAAATTCAATTTCATCAAATTTCATTTGTCGTCTCAGCCCAATGTTACACAGTTATGTACAGCACAAACCAAACTTCAAAGCACGCTCTATCATCAAATAATAAACTTCAACAATTCAGAAAGTACAATAAAATTTGAATTATGCATTCAAGTTCTAAATAACAAACTTCCAATCTGATACTATTTTGATACAGTAGGTGCAATCATGCTATTAAACTTACTCTTTCCACTCCTGTACATAATATAATCCAAACGTTTTCCATTTTCATTTTTATTTTTGAGTCTTCGAGGTGTATAACAATTATCAGGTCTTTCGAAGGTTGCACCAAAGTCATCACAACTATTCTGAAATAATAAAATGCAAGATGTAAAATTTTTTTAGAGAAAGCTTCAGAAAATCAAAAATATGATGCAAACGTTAACAACTAATCTTATTCTTCTTCTAAACATCTAATATCGCATTAACATCGAATTCTTGTCTAGTTTTTACAAATTCCCAATTTTGATTTTTATCGAATTAGATATATTATTTTTAAACCGGGTATTTTAAGACTTTAAGTTATAAACGAATATCATGGAATTTCGTTCAATTAAATTAAATTAAATTCGATGGAATTACTTTTATGTTAACACGATATTAAAAATAACCGGTTTCTGAATCCAAGCATCACTCAGGTTTGCGTTTTTTACGATTAATTGGTAAGCAAGGTTGTTGGGTTCAATATTAAAATCACCTGAAATAGTGAAAAAAAAATCCTGGCATAATAAACTTAATTTATAGGTTTCAAAGTTTCTAAGCTTAGAAAACCAGTAAGTCACAAAACGTAATTCTAAAAAATTGCAGCTGAAAGCCTCATCTGCAACGGAAAAAACTGTGGTGCAGTATTACTGTACAATGCATTACTTATAAAGAAACAATCGTCCGAATTGGCGAAAGTTACCAGTAGATGAAGTAAATTAAGCATTTTGATCATTGAGCTAGCAAGTCTTTTTCATAAACAACTGATTTACAGTGAAAGATTGGAGAGTCTTCAACACAAGTTGACTACATAAAAACAAACCAGCAAGAATTACAGCGTCGGCGGAATAACTTGTGTGTTTAACGAACTGAGCCAGTTCAAAAGCTTGAGCAAGACGATGGCATAAATATAAATCTTTGTTAGGATTGTATTCGGCATGAAGCTATAAATTTAAATTAACACTTTTGATTCAATTTATTGAGAAAATCAAACACTGACCTGCTAAAAAAAAAAGAACAAGAAAGAATTATGAAAGAAATGTTCTGAATACTGTGTTATAACTAATAGAGGGAATATGATCGCTTTGGTTCCTTGTAAACTCATCCATGCTTCTGCTGAAAACTTCAGCAAAATACTACTGAAGTTTACAAAAACTTATTTAAAAAACTTACATGAGCAGCATAAAAATTGATACGATATTGCTCAACTTCAATTTCCACTAGACCTACACCTTTCCCACCAAACCAATCACCTCTGAAATTGGGAAATACTTTGATTTGCTATGGAAAGGTTTAGGATTTGTCAATGAACTAAATGCATCGAAATCATGATAAATCATGATATTTTAATTTTAGGATTGCCAGAAATCATGATATTTTAATTTTAGGATTGCCAGAAATTTCCTAATTTGTTATTGGATTCATAGCGATAGACAAGTGCTTATGGCTAGATCGAAATTACCTGACGGATAGATCGATAGTGCATAAGAAATCCTAAAATAACTGAGGAAATCTTGCTACAAGCCAATCGGCATTCAAACTTTTAAAGCCTAACCTTTCGTGAACTGAATAAATGTGCAGCATCGTTTTTCCGATTGCTGACGTTATTTAATGTACAGCAATAATAGTAGTGTTAGTATCATAAGGAAAATTTTATTAATTAAATAACTCAAGCAATTTAGTGAAATATTATAAAATTCCGCTACCTATGGATATGATGAGCAAAGCCATTCAATGTGAAACGATGCATTAAAACTGAAACAATTGGATAGCGACTGAAAACGCAAATACCACTTCCAGTGAAACCACTGTAATGAAAAATGAAATTAAAACTTGTTGAATTTAAAAATCTAAATTTTTGAAATCCAAAAATTTTTCTCATGTAAAGTGGACTTTTTTCAATTTCACCATTTCGAAATAACAGTTTTTTGAAATGAAAAGATGATACCTATGAAAATAATGACTGTAAATATATGTTTCTTTCAATGTTTGTTGTAAACGTAGAAAATCACGTTCGCCCCAAACCTGAAAAAATAAAATTGGTTTCACTTAGATTATATTACGTTGCTAAAAACATTACCATTCGAGAAAGAAATGATTATTTGCATTTAAAAAATACTTTAATACGGAAAAACAGAAAATTTAACATTTAACGTAGTTTAGAAATGTACTTCTTCTAGTGCTACAATATCGTACTCGTTTTGCAGCAAAGCTTCACCAATTTTCTTTATTCGAAGAGTATGATCACTACTTCTAAATGGCCATGGTAAAGGTAAAGCCCTGAAAAGTATAACTATTCAATGTGGATGAGAAAATCATTGAGTGAGTTATCAAAAATATACACATGAACTAATAATCCAATATTACATATCCAATAAACTTTAAAAAGCTAGGAAAACACATTTCATATGTGTTTCAAGTTTCAAACATTAACATCAAAAGAATGTAAAATTTTTATTTCTGCTAAAAACTAGACCAAATCTTGACTGTTAAGAGATAGCAGTTTATTGTAATAAAGGAATTCAGTAAGTTTCTTAACTATAATTACGAAAGCTTTCCTATAATTTTTTTCCAAAAAATTAAAAATTAAATACCAGCAATTTAAATTAACAACGCGCAATATCAATGACATAATTTCTGAATAATATTGTACTGAATTTCACCCGGTGACTTGAAATTTTACTGAAATGCAGTAACACTTCTTTGTAACTATAACAGCGGCACTCATAGGGAAATTCATAGTATGACATAACCATTATCTATTTTGCAAATCTTAACTTTTTTAATAAATCCAATTCCAGTCATTATATTATCCAAAATGTTTTCACATTTTCACATCAATAATAACACTGGCAAAACAATCAACTGCTACAAAACGAATCATAAGAGAGAACACTAAAACTTATTGTTTATTAATATAAAGAACAGGAAATCAATCGAACTAACAGTAGGAAGAAGTTATATAATCATTATTTTCTGTTTATGAAAGATGCTCAGTGATATCAACGATTTCCAATCCCTGAAAGCACTAAAAACGATTACTTCCACATTTTTTAAAATCTCGATCTAATTCTAACTTCACTGGAATCGTTCATATGAATCACAAAAATATCTCACAACCACTTAATATCTTCATTCTCCTAAAGCAACTGTAATTTTTTTTTGTCACAATATTCATTGAATTCACAGATATGATTCGTTTCCTCAAGATTCATCTATCTGTTAGAACTTTACTTAAATCTACAAAGTAAAGATACAGAGTAATTATGAACTATTATAAAGTTATGAAAATTTTCAACAAAGAGTAAATTTTTAATCAAAAGAAAAAAAATCTAAAATAACACTTTTTCAGAAGCAACAAAAGAAGTGTTCAATCCAAAAAAGAAATGAGAATTACTGAATGATTCATATCAAGAATCAAAAATTAGTGAATATAGTGCATGCATTTGGGACTAAGAAAGTTTTCCTTTTTGTGCATACTAAATAAATAATATAGTAAAAAAGATAAAGCCTGAAAAAGTTGTGAATCAGTATCTCACATAATTAGAAATCGTTGCATAAGCAATTATTAGAATCATTGCATAATATAAGCAACTAGTGTAATTTAATTAAATAAATAAATACTTAATATTTACCTAAGATAAGGAAATCAGCAATGATTCTAATAATTGCCAAATATGCAAAAAATGAACACTACGGAGAAAAGAACGATACCAGTAGTATATGTCAATGACAACGAACAAGGTAATTATTAACAAAAAATTTGTTAAAGCTAATAACAATGAAATGATGGTTACTATCAGCGATTGATTGCAATATTTCTAATTAAAGACTTAACTGAAATAGATATATGTTTGATTTAAAATTAAATATATGTTATATACTAAAACATACAATTACATATATGTTTGCAACAAACCATTTGAGTAAATTAGTTTTAAATTCAATAAAATACACGAAACAATCAAAATCCGTATTTCTTTATATCATTCACTTTTACTTTCACTAATAATAACTGCGAAATATGAAATTTTCATATGCATACTAAAAACATAAAAAAAAAAGGAAAAAATGGAATTCGTTTTTTATTTTTAATAAACAAAGAGATTAACAAAGAAGAAAGTTTGTTGTAATTTTATGAGAAAAAATATGAAAAGATTAAAAAGTAATTAAAAATAAACGTGAGACCTATAATGCTCAGCAAATCCAAAAATATGAAGAGCCAAAACTCATAACAATGTTAAAAAAAAAAGACCGCTACAACTACACACGAGATATTAATATTTCACAGTAACTATGTGGCCCGTGGCATAGTGTGGCATGTTTAGAGTTTCAGTACGTCAAGTTTACTGTGCTTGCGTGATTCCTGATATCATTTCGTACTTTATCTCGTACGTGGACAAATTGATTTAAATTTTGTGCATAATATCATTTGAACTATTGTTTTTCAGTGCAAATGTCGCTGCTACTCCGTCGATTGCGTTCCATTACAGGTTCGCAGTTATCACGAATTCAATTAAAGCCAACTGCGAAAGCATTTGGTACAAGCCAGCTACGACTCACTCAACCTGCAACAACAAGTCAGTGTTTTTTTGTCAGTTTTGAGCAGCTTTAAATTTCATATAAAACACTTAGATGTAATTCATATTTCATATAGCTATTCACTAATGGTGCTATAAGCGAGAAAGTGCAATTTAAAAAAAAAAAACTTTTATTTTTTCTACAAGAAAAAATGAAATTCTATGTAGAAGAGTATGACGAAGAGGCGGATGATCGTGATCGGTTCAAGTACGATAAATTTTACGATACTGTAGTAAAATATGGTACACCAGTGGTACTGTCGATACTTTTCTATGTAACTTATGTTGGACATAAAATGGAGAAACATTTCGATCAAGAAAAATATGTTCACTATCCGTATCTAACCGTTCGTAATAAAGTTAGTTAAATTTGAATTGAATGCTTTATATATCCTTTTTTTTTTTCTTCCTTCTAGCGGGTAATTGAATTTTTCAACTTATCTTAACGTATAATGTTTATTTTTAGCCGCTTCCATGGGGTGATGGTAATCATGCTTTGTTTCATAATCCAGAAAAGAATTATGTGCCAGGTGTTGGTTTCGAGAAGAAACAAGAAAAACACCATTGATTTTGCTTTTTATCTAGAAGTGCTGTATGTATTCATTATTTCCTACTAGTTTATCTTTACGTGACATCTGCGAATCTATCGATGTATGTAAAATATTCGCAGGTTTTTTGCTGCCGAATATTATTGATGTAGAATCTATGAAATTTATTTTATTGTATATCTGAGATTAGCCGATGAAGCATTGATTAAACTCTATGTATATTAAATAAACGGGAACACAGTATATATTAAATAATAAGCGAATAAATAAAAAGCAAATCTCAAGTTTGAAAAACTTTTTCGGCATCTTTCTTTCTCTATATCCTTTTCTGATGTATTTCAGATTTTTATAATTTTTTTTTTTTAAAGATGCAATGAATATGAATGCGCAAATCACTTTTAATACTTTTGCTTTTCAGTGTTGGTCATTTTTCCAAATAATTTTTCACGCTGCCGTGCTTTCACAGCAAACATGTTCATTACTTCTGTTTTTGGTTGTTTATTTATATTTACGTAAATTATGGCAGCACTTTCTTTCACGAAGGAGCTTGCTTCAGTGAAGATATCTCAATTTTATTAATCAACATACCAAGATGTGTAGTGATTGTGGATTGAGCAAAGTTCCAATAAACTATATCATATATCATATAAGAGATCGGATTTGCAGCGAATCACTGCTTTTGGAATTATTCGATGGAAAAAGTTTTATTTAGATGTACATATGCTTGAAATGTTATGCACTCATCCATGACACTGTTCATTGAGAGAGCTTTGTCAGATGTGTAAGAAGTTCGGACTGCAAAAAATTTTTTGCTCGCGGTTGATATTTACTTGTTGTATTACATATTTTAACTATCAGTATAGTTTACTGCCATAATGAATTATTGAATCGCATTCAAAAGCTTAGCTATTCGTCTTTATCTTTTATTATTTTAGCTTGTGAAATATTTTAGTAGAAACTCTACGACAATAAAGTGTGACTGCAATAAAATTAAATTACAGATTTACAAATTCAGCAAGGTTGGGTAATTACTTAAACAAACAATCGGCAAATAATCATAATTCAAATGCTGCCGCGTACTACAAGTTTAATAACACAAACATGCGTGATTACTTGGAAAAGATCGATGACACTAACATTCTTTTATATTCATCGTTTTAATGCGGCATTAATTACTTCATGTAATACGCAAAAGCGTTCTTCAGTTAACTCTTAGCTGTGAAGTGACCTTTATTTGTGACCTTTAAATCGATGCTCTAGTAAACATCATCTAAAAACATTGCGAAGTATAAAGCTAACACAAGTGAATTTCAGTGTTCTTTTATATTTCTTTCATTATATTTAAAATTTAAAGAAATTCCTTTGGAAAAAGTAATAAAATGGGAATCAAAGAAAATTCATTGTAAAGCAATCACTAAAAAAATTTTATCTTCTCAAACACCGTATATATATACATATATATAAATACATATATATAAATACATATATTTCTATTTCTAACAAATTTTTTTGAAGAACAAAATTGTGGACGAATTTTCTAAAAGAATGACTGAACAAATTTGATGTTTTGATCTCGATGGTTGCAAAGAATATTGCAATTGCAGATAATATGATAGTTTTACTTAATGGAAGATAATACTTCAGCATATCTTGAATTAGATTATATTCAGAATATAGAAGTGAGTAACAGTCTTTCATAGTTTTATCAATGATACGAGCGACTTATTTGAATTTTTCAGGCATCGCTATTATCACAAATAACTTCAAAAATCTGTTATCAATCAGAGTATTGAATGCATTAACAACGGATAAAAAAGAAAAAATCCGGCAAGAAATGAAATGATTCTAGGAGTGGATTTGTTGATTTCCAGACAACTTTATGTCATATCATTTATCTAATATCCGTTTTCAAATAAATATTTATTATTTACTATTTATCTTTTAGTAAATCATTGCTTGTCAAATTGAGATCACAGATGAAAACTATATGACATCATTGTTACACAGGAAATGTATGCATTCATCTTGTACAAATGCATATTTCAACCAATGTTTTCAATAATAACTTTTTGCCAAATCATACAGGATTCATTACTCGTCTTTATAAATCTTATCCAAAAGTTCAAATTATTTTTTCGATAAATTATTCACTAAAATAATCAAAATATAAAGTGAAACAAAGATTTATTGGGAATGCTAACAAACTTTGATCAAAGAGAAAAAATTTAACCGAAAAAACTTGCAAATGATACGTTATTTAGATAAAAAATGTCGGGACATTTTACCGAATCAAATATTTGTTTTAATTGCAGAGTAGGAAGTAGAAAAATGCGGCGTGATAGCCAACATCAAGAAGTCTCAGTGCCATATCAACGGAAGCGCAGTAATGAGCTGACGAGCATCTACATCACTTCGATCTTCCAGAAAAAATTTCAGGATATTGATAGGTTCAATGAATACGGTGAATGAATAGCTGTTATCAAGGACATTTCACTTCCGTGACTTAATTAGACTTCCTTGATTTCCTTGACTTATGCTTTTGAATCACGTCTTGCAAATTTTTTTTTTTATAGTCTAAATATTTAAAAATTTTCATATTATTATGCTGTATTTCAGTTATGTATTGCCAATTTATTTCCTCATTTTGCATACTTCTATCGGCAGCAAATGCTTTGTATTGGGAGGATGTTGAGTTGCAAACATATGTACCAAAAACACCACTACGATTTATGCATCCACAAAGCATAGGACCACGATCGAGGCCACAAATCATGTATCGACCTCAAGAAATGCAGCAGCAAAGTATGTAATTATAAAATGTGTTCAGGATTTCTACTTCTCACAATTGTCCACTGCAATTCGACAACTATGTTGACCAAGGCTCATTTAAATTTATGGGTTTTCTGATTTCAGTTCATAAAAAATGTGCTAGATGCATATTAAATGTCCTTGACTGCCGCGATATAGACTGCTCATCGACGTCACCGCCATCCACGCAATCATCGCCATCTACGCAATCATCGCCATCTACAGAATCATCGCCACCTACGGAATCATCGCCACCTACGGAATCATCGCCACCTACGGAACCATCGCCACAAACCGAATCATCAACAGAACCGCCACAGACGCAATCAACAGCACAATCACCATCAAGTTTGATCCAGAAATCACCGCCAGAAGATTGCCGCCCGTGTACATGCATTATACCTTCACTGTGTGAAATTTGTCAATCTTGTAAAAAAAAACAATGAAGCTTCATACAACGACAGATGAAACAAAAAACAGTTTTTTTTTTACTTTTTTATTGATCAGTAAAGCGATTTAGCAAATCTTTTGTA
>JARVGP010000595.1:0-37637 GCA_029876185.1 Mansonella ozzardi | reverse complement strand
AAAAAAAAAAAAAAAAAAAAAAAAAAAAAAAAATTTTTTTTTTTTTTTTTTTTTAAAAAATAAAAAAAAAAAAAAAAAAAAAAAAAAAAAAAACAAACATAAACAGTGTGATTAAAATGTTTTGCATTTCGCTCATTCATTTCATTTAATAATTGCCTACAATTGTTAGTATCTTTAAAATTACTATCCTAAAGAGTTTCATTCATATTTTATTTTGATAAAATTATTATCATTTATGCAAGAAAAAGGAAAATTCATCATTTTAAGAAAAAAAAAGAGCGGGAGAGAAAAAGAGAATGAGAGATAGCAAGAGGTTGAAATATGATTGCAAACATTTTCCTTTTATATTTTCAATTTCTCTTTTTTTTATTATCTTACCTATACATATATATATACACTTTGATTCACTCTCATCTTTTTCAAAAATTTTCATTTAATTCCTTTTTTCCAATTTTTATTCATTCTTTCAACGTAAATATATAGAAAGGAGCCAGAAATCAATCCTGAAACGTGCAACTGATGAAAATTATAATATAATTTGTTGATATAATTATAATATGTTTGATGCATAATTATAATAAGTATTTATTTTTGCTCATTTTAAGCTCATTTAAGCTAATTCACACTAAGTTAGTTTGCTTCTTGTAAAATATGCTTTTTCATTGACAGCGTTAAATGAATAATATTAAATTAATTATAATTTAATGTTAAATGTTAAATAAATTAATAACATTAATTAATTTTAACTTAATGTTAAAACTTAATATTAAATGAATAACTTAATTGTTATTTACTCGGAACATTGTGTATTAATGTGTAATCATTTTTGTTATATTACTACCATTACTATCATTATTATAATCATGTAAATAATTGTTAGGTCATGTCATGATGATGATGGCAGTTGTGAATCGATCATAGATAGATAGATAGATATTTGTGTGTTGTAAAAGAGTATCCAGCAATGAAGGGAAATTTTTGTTGAGGAAAAAGGAAATAGAGATGAGAGGGAAAGGAAGAGGGAGAGGGAGAAACCTGAAAATGAGACCTATGATGTCCATCAAATGACCGGGTCACTTAATAAATCCTCATTAGAAATGCAATTGAAAGGATTGCATTGCATTACATTCATCATTATGAAAAATACTGCATATTTGTGCTATCTGTCTGGAGAAGAATATATGTAAATTAATAAAATTCACATAAGTGATTCGCACAAATGTTTCAGTAAATCCTCTCCGCCCCACCTCCCCCGCCACTCCGTGAATCTCATCGTGATAGCTCTGGCAGTTTTATTAATCCTTTACAAATGATCATCTTCGTATCAGTCGTAATTATTCCGATATATTTGTTATTTATCATTCATAGTTATTTCTTACTTTTCCACTCATTTTCCTTTTTTTGCTATTTCGCAGTTTTTTATTGCAGATTTGAAAAAAAAGTAAGTAGAATGTAGGAGCATGGTATTGTAAGTGAGTGACCTTTTGTATAAAAGGTCATGCATGATTTGGAATACTGTTGGATATGTAAATTATTTCTTAAGATTACATTGCTCAATTATTGATTATGTCAGATCACTAATGATCTGATATAATAATCGATAATTTAATGAGATTAAAATATTTCCTATCTTAATTCTGATGAAAATCAAGAAGTGTCGCTAAATTATTCAACATTACAATTACTGCGGAAATGATCGATGGAATAATCTATGATATTTATGAACAGTTTCAAATGAACTTTAGATTTATTCGCAAAAAATTCAAAAATACTATATGTAATTATCAAATTTTCCTATTGTACAATATTTGATTACCACATATGTTACGGAATATTTATTTTTACAAATGTCTCTTTGTTTTTGTTTTTTTTTTCTTTTTTTTTTCCGTTAATTATATCAGTTAGTGGTTTATTCTGTTAAAACACAAAACAAATTATCTTTTTTCAATAATAAAATTTGCGATTAATGTAACTTTAGGCCATGTGTATAAAATGTGTGATTTATAACACATATGTGCAAATTATGCTTCGATGTTCCGAATTTAATGATACAACTTTCTCTTAAGCTAAGTAGTTTTGATGGTAATTAAGGTTAATTTTAAGAAGTAACGAGAATTTTTCAACATTCCATTTAAATGATATAACAAAAAGATTTTGTATAAAATTTCCCAAAGAAAACTTTTTCAAGGATCTAATTTCAATCGGATCATTAACAGAGAAATATTACAAAGAAAGTCATTAATTACCTAAAGGTTATTCAATATAATTGAATGTGAGATGCATCGATAGGATAGTTTTATGTCTTTCGATCTCTTTATACGATATCTTTCTTTGCAACCAATATAATATCAGAGCAACATCTATGTGACAATATACATATCTTATGAACTTACAATGGTTTTGTTTTAGTTTTCTTTTAATATTGTTAATTTTATTAGAAAATATTACAGTATATTTCAATTTACTTTACAACTATCTTTTCGATATCTCATGTTGTCGTTGTCGAAAAATATTGAAATAAATTTTTTTCTTTTTTTTTTCTCTCCTAATAACTAATATCCTGTTTTGCAGCAGTAGAATTAATCAGGTGATAAAATGTTCTACAGAGATAATGTTTATTAGAAAAAATGATGAAAGGATAGCTAATGGGTGGTCAGCAAAGTCGTCTTAATGATAATACATCAGGCCATAGTGGTGGCAAACGAAGCGTTCAAGATGATGACAGTAATTCTGGTTAGTTAAATTTTTTCCTTTTTAATCTTTGAATTTCTCTTAGTATTAATCATATTGATAAGATTAACATTGATTTTATTTAATTTTCCAAACTAAAATACAACTAATTTTAGATTAATAAAGCTTTTGAAATAGTCAAAAAAAATTTACATAATCCTGTTCTACACGATTCTTTTTTGCAATTAATTGTTTCTGAAGTTTAGTCAAAATGAAGGCTAATTTAGTGGAATGTGTAAAATCACTATGATTTTATCCTATCCCACTTCTTGGATTCAACATTCGTTTCTTATATTGTTTCTTGTCTTATCTTAATTATATTCGATTCAATTTTGCCTTTTCATTCATTCTATTTTTCAAACTTATCCTACTAAATTCTAGTTCTCTATGTTTATTCAATCGATCATGTAACTATTTTAAATTTGTTCCATAAATTTATCCATTCTTTTTCATTTTCCTGATAATATTAATTGATATATGGTTGGTTGATATTTGAGATCTTTGTCAATAATATATATGTGAAAATATTGATGGTTGAGTTTATAACATTTCATATAAAACATCAACAATGTTCAATCATAATATTTCGTAGAAATTCCGAACTGAATTCATTATATGTCATAGTGAATTTCAAAAATGAGTCACTTTTTTCGACGTTTTTATTTCCTAATAATATATGATGAGAATATGCAAATGATGCTATCTTAAACTACTAAATGAGCATTCTATCAAGAGAAAAAGAAATCAGTGAATCAATAAGAAATAAATTTTGGAAGTTTGATTATATATATATATATATATATATATAAGTGAGAAACGGAAATATCTTGACTTTTTTAATTATTTTAATTTTCGAACATTATTATTCTTTTTTTTGCTTAGATCATGAACTGTTTCACAGATCTGAGTTTTTTTGGTATGGAAGTTTACCTGAATTGGTATATATCACTTTTTGCTAATACAGGTAGCATTAGCAACAAATCCATTTTATCTCCTTGAAGAAATAAAGAAGTGTATATTCGGGAATTTCGGGAATTCTGGCAATTTTCAACATTGCTTAATACCTTTTATCAGCTAGAATATGTGTATTTTGTAAGCTACTAAATGACTTATCTATTAGATTTGATCAATGGAAACCGGTCCTATGACATTTAACTTTATTTGAGGATATCTTTAGTCATTTGTACCATATCCATTACATCCACATATCCATCCATCATCCTGCATAGCTCATCAACCGTCTTCTTCTTCTCTCTTATTTCTGATTTAATCTTTTTTGCAAGAAAATATTTAACAATAACCTATTTATGCAGTCATATATAAAATTAAAGTAACATACTTTTCGTTTTTTTTTCTTCCCATCGTTGTCAAACTTTTTTTTCTATCAATATTTATTAAGAGATTTCAAGAAGTTTTGATCACAAATCGTTCAATAACTTCGTTCATTTTATCGGACTGAAGTGCTCAACGAATTTGTGCGAAATAGTAGAAATCAAGTTTTTTCCTCCCTTCAAGTGTTTTTCACAAATTCTTTATCGTGTAGCTCTGAGCAGCGCCATACTTGTGTTTTACATGTTTGTTTTAAATGATCGAAAATTTGAAATCGTGCACGAAGCTTTATCATAGTCTAAAAATTACGATTCAGTTATCATGATTTTGAACAATAATGGTAAAGTTATAATTATGCGCTGCTCACATTCCTTTCATTATTTCATTTAAGGAAATTTATTTATTGATAAAATTTATAATGGATTGCAAGAAAAAAGATTTTAGATGAAATTTCTCGTTAATATACTTTGTTTTATGATAGTTTATGGGTAAAGAAATGAACAACATCATTTCCGGGTCGTCTATTTCTGCAGTTCTTTCCTGGAAATAATATTCTATTCTTTTCCTTCGTTCCGTTTTTGAAATTATAAACTTTGCTTCTTTATTAAAACATGTATAATTTGTGGCACACTGTTTGGAGTAATTCACTAAATTTTATTTATTTATAAGGAACAGAAGAAAACTGGATTATTCATACAAGCGATTATTTATCGCTTGTATAAATAATCTTTCTGGAAAAGAATTAAGAATTTGTCTTTGATTTTCTCTTCTTCCTGCTTTGGAACTTTCCTGTAGGCTATTTTATTCATTGGAGTAACTAACCAATTGATGCATAAAGCTGTTGGAAAATGAATGAGTAGTTTAATTATTGACAAAAAAAAAAAGAAAGAAAATTGGAAAATGAGGAATTAAAATTTCTACAGATTGGAATATATATATGAAAAAAATATAGCACAGAAATTATTACGAGGAAATGAATTAATGGTAGAAATACTTTCAAGGACGACCAGAATAGTGCAAAATATTTTTTTTTCCATTGTTTAGATGTTTAGCAATACAAGGAAAGCCAATTTTAACAGAAAATTTAACGATCATATAATATAAATTGCTTAAATAGTTCAATGCCTTTTAGTTAATTTGATCGGTTTTTTTTTTTAACTTAAAATTTTAAAAAATAATCCAGAGAAATTTGAAATATCATTTTTGCTATCACAAAATAGTATTTAGTAACAGGCAATTTTCATCAGTTTAGCGCAACATAAACTTAAGAATGATAATCGTTGATCAGATCGAGTAATTTTACTGATTATTTTTATCCTATTTTATATCGGTTATATCACTGTGACAGTTTTGCTACCGATCAATGTATTTTTTTTTTTTACGTAGAAAAAGAAAATGTGGAAAAAAAGGAATGCAGAAGGGCGAGAGAATTTTTGAAGCGAATGGGTTAATTATCTGTAATTAGCACTGCTGCTTGAAAAATTAGATGTTAAATTCCGTCAGATTTGCGCTTGTCATTTTTGGCATGAAATGGTAAACTATTTGGCAATGTTAGACACAAGAGAAAATGAATAAGTTGGAAGTAGTATGGAGAAAATTGCTCGTTAGAAATGGAAATCGGGGTAGAAATAGTCGGAGTAAACAACAAATAATATCGGAAAACAAGAAAAGTAACTCAAGGACAATTGTCAGATAGTTTGTATTTCACTATTGTAGGGTTTTATGGATGGACAGATGGACAAACACACATTGATATCGAAAAAAGTAGACAGATATTTATCTGTTTTAATTATCCATTAGAATTGGATCGATATAGCAGGAAACAAAGAAGCCTGTCTTGGTGATAGTAGTATATTGACAATTTATTATGTGTATTATATATAGCTATGTATTGAAACATTTCATTAAGATTAATTTTAATAATAGTTAAATGCTACATATTCTTTTTCGCGTTTAGTTTCTCTTATTTTTTTTTTGTCTTTTATTCTTTTTAATGAAAGATTTAACAATTTTACTATGATATCTACAACTTTGGGATGTAATAGGTCAGATTTGAAGTGTTCAACATCGGAACATTTAGAAATTCATTGATCCAGCAATTCACATCCTGAAACATGGAAAAATATGGTCCAAGTTAAGACGAATTGCTTCAAAGTTGTAAAACCAAATTTTCATAGTTGCAGACTGTAATGTTGGAAAGTTCTGATCTGGCGACTTTCTGTCACCACAGTAACTTCTAAACTGTAAACTTCAATTTAGACTTCGTTTAGTATAATAAGTATAAAAAAGTTACACTATAGTATAACAGCAAGATAAATTGATACTGATGACCTTCACAGTTAAAACCGTTGTCTGCTAGGCTATTCAGAAGATCAAATTATTTGTGGGAAGTAATGCACGCCATTAATTTATTATTTTCAAACTCATTAATTTAATAACATTTCCTTTTCTCTTCCTTTTAAAATCACCGAAAAGGTCATCATTGATAGTGCGAGAAATAACGATGAAAAGCGATGAAATATTTCAGCACGTATTTTTTTTTTAGTTTTCTAATTTTTTTTTAAAACAGTTCAAATTTGTTTCATTCACTGGAATTTTTTTTACATTGGTAACATTCAGTAATGTCACATAGGAAATTGATTGCAGTGTTTCAGGCAAATAACAAAACCAACAGATCTGAATTAATTGCTAACAACGATTGCATAATCCGAGTTTAGATAAGCAGTACTATTTTAAATTGAAAAGACTAGAAAAAGGCTAAAAAAATAGATGGGAAATAGTTCAACTTAATCATTTAGTCTAGAATTTAGCGTACAATTTGCATTATGATTCAAATAATCCAGGAAATTTGGAATAGTATGACTGATTGTTACCAATGCGGTTAGTATATTTGTATCTGTCGAAATATCCGATTGTAAATGGATTGTTATGTAGGGACTTCAACAGAAATTAACAAGATTTATATTCCAATCTAATCAGTTACAATATCTTCAAATGTATTCATTCACAAGGAATAATGGTTAAAAAATAGTATTACCAATTTTCGATCGAAGCCATCCAGTTCACGGAGTGAAGATAAATAAGAAGAATGGTAAAACAAAAAGATTTATATCTTTTCTACAGTTGAATATTAATTGTATCCTGAACAATAACAACTGATGTCATCTTAAATCTCAAATAAAAATCCACTTATCCCGTTTTGAATGTTAAATTTTCTTTTCTTTTTATCTCTCCACTTTTTCATTTTTCATTTGACTTTTTTTTTTTTTTTTGTTGCTAAATCTACGTATCTCAAAGAATTAGTGAATTATTTTCGTTTTTGCTTTGCTAATACAAGAACTATATGTATAATAATATCGGTGTATTCGGAAAAGAAATTAGAAAAGAAAGTTTATATCTTATTTTTTAATGTCTTATTTTATATTAAATTTGTAGATTAATCAATTTCAAAATATTTATTGCAATATTTAAAATTACGAAAATGGTTGATGAAGATAATCCGATTCATCAATTCAAGGACAATTGCAAACTTAAAAAGAAATAAATAGAAGTAGAACGATCTAGATTGTTGTACAATACATGTTATTATTATTATTAGACATGAAATGTTGAAAGGCAGTATTTGAAATAATCGTACTTATAGATATTATTAAATCGATTCCTCCAGATTATCCTACATAGTTTCATTTTCAAGCTAATTAAAATTATTAAAATGCTAGCTTTTATAGTTAACGAAAGATTAAGTGCAATAATGCAAAAATTAGATATGTTTCCTAATAATTAAAACAATCATATCTTTTCCTCAAGAGCTTTACCACTATTATGAATTGTATTATTACTTATAGGCTTATTTTAGCAGTAATTATAATTCGTTTTTTTTTTTTCAGATGATTACTTGGAAAAGATTTTTTACAGATAAAATTTGCTAGCATAAATTATCTATCGTTAGTGTTACAGACTGAATATCATTAGCATTTCTAGAAGAACATTACAGTAAGCTTTAGATTATTACTGCATTTGACCTTTTCATGAAACTTTATTTTGTATATCATTCAAACATTCATCAACCACTATCCAAATAGGAGCTACTTAGGGAATGAAAAAGTCTATCATTCGTTATCTTACGTATTCTTACTCATCTTTACATCTATTCAATTATTTTAACCACAATATTTTTGAAATTCTCGAAAATGGACTATTAAACTCATTGAGTAAAATTTACTTTATTCACAATCCTTTTAAGTTTTGTCTGGCAAATAAAGGAAGAAAATTTGAAAGAAATCTTTCGAAAGTTTAATGATTAAGAATTATAGGTCTAGTCAACAAACAGCAAGTATTAATACTACTCTGCTGCTTGTCAGGCTTTTTAAAATTCAATTATGCCTGTGTTTTGATGGCAGTGAGGAAATGGTATGCATGCGAGTGATGCAGCTAAAGCTAATTATTCACTCTAATAAAACTAGTGTGTCCTCTTTTCATCCATATACTAAGCTTAAATGATATAATAAATCGATATTAGGCTTTGAAATGTCAAATTGTTAAACGATTCATTACTAACCACTGGCTATTTCGATTCATGCATTTTGCAACTTAGTTTTTATATGCCTAGCCAAAATGACCACCAATTCAAGTGGTTACAATTATATTGCTTTGTTGTTATTCTTTGTTATCTATGATTTCAATGCTATCTGTGGTTGAAATTATAGTTGGATTGTCGATAGGGTTGAGAAGAGGAGGAGAGATTGCCTTCTAAAAGAGTTGACGTCGAGAGGGATAATATTCAAAAAGATGAAAATCCCAATCGATCACATTTCTTCCTACTATGACAGCAATAAATTGCGACAGCGGAAAGATTTTTCTGTCCTCCGAAATCGTTTTTTTTTTTTTTCCATTGATTTTAGATTTCAGAAAATTTACTGCTTTCCACACTTTTGTATTATTTATAGTGCTTAAAGGAAGTAATTTTATTACAATAATTGATTAAAATTGTTGAGATTGATTATTGATTGAGATTAATTAGTCGATTCATTACTATGTATTTATCTCATTTATAAATACAATTTTTTTGTTATTTCTTTCTGAAAATTCAAGTGCTATTTGATTTTTTCCAAAAGAAATAACTGTATTACTCGATAACAACGATACACTGCAGAAAAATAATGACTTGATTTTTTTTTTTTTTTTTTGGCAATTTCATCGATCAGAGTGGTATGCTGTACCTTCCTGAAAAAATTTGTAACTTATTTTAGTTTCAATATCATTTTGAATGGTGCAATCCTTAATTCTTCTGTCCGAAAATACAACTTAAAGCTTCTCCTGGGTCATCATTCATTTGATATGTTGAATTTGAGATGGATACCACTTGTTGATTTTAACTGATGAAATCGATCTGTTGATTAGTTGATCCGTACTGATGGCGTTAAATTTTTGACGAACTGCAAAGTTCAAAATTGATCAGATCAAGTCATTAGATGATTTTTCTTTCTGAAATTTGATATTTTAAAGTTTCATTTTATCGTGTTTATTTATTAATAAAATTGAAGGAAAGATTAAGATTGCAAGATATAATTACTGGAAGGATAAGGTAATGATTGTCATTATATGACATATTATCAATTCATTATTTTCTTAAGTGATCATAACACTGTTATTTCGTATTTTTAAAATAGGAAAAATAAGTATCACATTTGCTGGGCTAATAAGTAGCGTAACGCTAATAAATAACAAGTAATAATAACAATAATAATAAGTAACTAAAAAGTAATGCTGATAAGTAATAAGGATAGCATATTTCATCTGAATTTGGATAATTAGGAATAAACAAATAGCTTAAAATATCTAGCTGCCTTGTTTTATTATCATTTAAATCGTTAATAGTTTTGCATCACTCTAAATCTATTTATTTATAGTAGTGCTTTCTTTTTTTCTTGGCTTAATTTTGATTTTCAAATAGGAAATGAGATTGAAAGAATGTGAAAAATTATATCTTCAAGAATTACTCCATCCTCTCATACTGCAAATTATATTCTCTCGTGCTTTTTACTTTTTTTCATTCTTTTCATGCACTTTTATTTATTTTTTACGAATTAATAATAGAATGAATATCATCCGCTTCGAGAGATAGTATTCGGAAAAAGTAATACGCCATTTCATCCCGTTGCACGAATGACATATGGAAATGGTTATGAAGTAGGAATACTTCCAATTAAAACGAGGATATTCCCGAGACCCAAGATTTGCTATACCTTATCTGTTGTTTCTTTTCAACTGAATTACATGTATTGGGAATCACCCAATCGATTATTTCTGAAAATCTTAGATATTTTGTGCAGAACAACAATAATAATAACAGTTGCAATTTTCTCTTTCTTTGAAATTTTACAAGGACTAGCAAAAAATTGATGGCTATTAATGAAACCTGAAAGTTGTAATAAATCTGGTGGTATATAAGATCAACTGTACATACACACACACACACACACACACACACACACACATACACACACACACCCATACATACACATACAGGCACATACGTATATTATGAATCTTATGAGAAATTTAGTAATAATAGTTGTTGCCATTTCTGTTGTCTTTTTTTGATAATTCATTAAATAGAAAAGAAAAGCAAATAAAAGTTAGGGCCATACTTTTTACCTTTTTTTTTTGCCCTCTTTTTGCTCTCTCTCAGATCTGTATTGAATATAACAATATATGGCCCTAATTTTTATTTGCCATTTTCACTTTTCTTTTGTGTTTAATGAATTATCGAAAAAGACAACAATTATTGCACTTTAATGAATTATTCAAATTTTACTAATTATTATTGTGAATTTTTAAAATTTTTTACTATATATTATTTAATATTATAGACTTTTGTTTTTTCCTAAGATCTGTCTTAATTTTCTTTTATTAGACGATTAAAATTTTATGAGATCAGCAAATGCTTTTTCTTTAAAGTCGATTTTATAAGAAATCTTTTATTTATAAGTTCATATTTGTGAATTTAAAATTCTCAAATTTATTCTGAATATGTCTTTTTTTCACCATAGAAATTTTTTAGTCGATGTTGTTAGATAAATTAAAAGAGATGGAAATGGTTCAGGACTTTAATGGAATGGAATGTATAGATTGAGTGACAATATGTTTATAGTACCATATATTTCTGATTTTAAATTTTAGCATGCTTCGACAGTTTGTCCTATGATTGGCGCAGTGGAAGTCCATGCTGTGAAAGTTTCGGCAATCCGACGGAAATGGACCACCGACCGTCTTCTGTTGATACATTCCTGACCCAACACCATCACCATCATCATCGTCATCATCATCATCATCGCCTTCATCAGCATAATTCGTCAACATGGTCATCAAGGTAACCAATTTCGATCGTACTGAAATTCGAAAATATCCCATAATAAATAATTTTAGAATATTTGAGATTTGAAGTTTACAAGTAACTTCTTGCCTTTGAATTCTGGTTGTTAAAATTTTCTCCTCTTCAGTAGGCTTATTCCTGGAATATGGATTCTTTTCTTTAGTAAATAATGCCAAATTGTAATCAGTAGAATCGCTAGCAGTTTGTGTATGCTAATATTAGAAGAATAAAAATTGCTGAAATTTTTTTCTGGCATAAAAAAAAGAAAACCATAAGTTTGGATTGTTGGATTTAAAGAATAATAAATCGGTCTTAATTATGGAAAGACAATAAGTAATGAGTTGGAGAAGAATAAAATATCGAAGCCTAGGCTTCTTTTGATAGTAGTAATATTCTTAGCATTTCCTTTCTGAGACATTCTGTCTTGTTCTCTTTTCCCATTTCTCTTCATGTCTTGTCATTGTCCCAGAAAGCCAAAAATGCACTTCTATTGACCTGTTGTTGGCTTGACTGTTGCAGTGCTTCCTGATGGCGAATAATTCTTGGATTCTTGTGTATGTTTTACGGAAGTGTTTTTTCTTCGTTAGAATTATCACTAATTAAAAATCATGGATTATGGAATTACATTCAGGGGAGGGATTAATTGAGATGATCCATTTCATATCAACTGGTTAGGATAGTTGGCCAAATTCATTTAACCGAAACGAGTGAGTAATTGAATTAAATGAAATAATTTCTTTGATTGATTATCATACGGTTAGTTATAATGATGATATACTGCTTTTCCCGTCCTTCTCTGGATCATTATAGTCATATATTATTAATTAAAAAGAAGTAAACTAAGATAAGATGCATATATCCCATTTATCATTTCCAGAGAAGATCTGTTGAACGGAACAACAAGCTGCGAGAATGATTCTTTATTCGTTGCGCTGTACGATTTTCGTGGTGTCGGCGAAGAGCAACTTTCACTTAAAAGAGGTCAGTATAATTTGTATGATAATTCGATATGGATTGAAATTACTACTGTAGACATATAAAGGAAAAATAGGCAGTGGCAGACCAATATTCTTCACGTGGGAATTTGTGCTTTTTAACCATTTGTTGCAGTATTCCGTAGTTATTTCAAATGGCCTAAAAAGAAATGACAAAAAAAAAAAAAAACAAATGAAAGAAGGATTTAAATATAGCTGCAAATTGATGATGAATGCTTGCTTATAATTGAATTTATAAATAGCTCAACAATAATTGATTAAGCAAAGAATTAGTTCGACTAAATTTTGTTAAATAAAATTCAACTCTGTCAGAAACTCATCCCTTTTACATATCCATTGCTTCCCTAATTATGGCTAACTATATGTTTGAAAATATCTTTATCAATTTTTTTTCCTTATAATCTTGAAATGTTGAACATCAAATTTACTTGTTGAAGCAGATTTCTTATGGTCATTTGGACACTGAACAATATTTGATTTCAATTGCTCAATACTAGGCAATTTTTAGGTGATCAGATACGGGTGATTGGGCATAATAAAGCTGGTGAATGGTGTGAAGCACAGTTAGTGAATACCCGACGTGAAGATCCGAGACGTAGTGGTTGCATTGGTTGGGTACCATCATCCTACATTGCACCGTCTAATTCGTTGGAGAAACATTCATGGTAAAATCATATCGTAGTTTTATGAGGTTATAATAAAATTTGGTTTATAAATGATAAATAATAAATGTTTACTACACTTAGTTATTATTTTTTATAAAATTCAAATGCAAGCATGCTAAGATACATTGTTATGAATTTGGTGCAACTCTGAAAGGCATTTACGAGTGAAAGATAGTTTAATTATTTATTTTAAGTCATTTCCTGTCCATCGCTAGACAAATTTTATTTATATCTATAAATGAATTTGATATAGAAAGTCTAGAATTGCTTAAAAACAATTACTTCATTACAACAGATATTCTATGAGAAATTGATCGCTGGTAGCATAAAATCATTTTTCGTTAAGTTAGCGTTTTTTTTTCGCTTACAATTACATTTTCATCTCATATTTTATTTTACATGAAATAGCAATTGATAGAAGATTGAATGATTGAATGTTCTTAACATATGAAGCAGTTTCTTATCTTAGCAAATTATTAATTACTCTGTGATTAATTAAGGTACCACGGGAAGGTAAGCCGAAGCGAAAGTGAGTACCTGCTAAGTTCTGGTATTAGCGGCAGCTTTTTAGTGCGTGAATCGGAAACAAGTATTGGGCAATTTTCAATTTCAGTACGGCATGATGGTCGCGTTTATCACTATCGGATTTCAGTAGATCGTAATGACTGGGTAAATTTTTTATCTCCCTTTATTTCTTCGTTTTTACTTTCCATCATTTCAATTTAAAATTCGTCTTTTAACTTCTATATATCTTTCTAATTCGTCAAACTACTAATGGTGCTTTGCATAATTTCTTAAACGCTAAATTTCTTTTATGTTTAGTTTTTTATTCTTTTTCGTTAATTTATTTTTGCTCCTGCCATCACATAGTTAAATCTTTGCTTATTTATCCGTGTTTTATTGATCCATTTTAATTTTCTCACTATTATTTGTCCAGGTTTTGATCACATCCATTTCTTCATTACGTTTATTAACTAATCTAATGCTTAGCATATCGTTTCCGGGAGATTATTTTGAAGCGTTTATCCAACATTTTGGGTATTCCTTCACTTTTTACTAGTCTTTGAATAAATAATATTAAGAAAATAAGAATGATGTACTGTACGAGTTAAATCATATGCTGATCAGCAGTTTCTACATGTGCTTAATATTTCTATTTCCATTTTTGATTTCATCCATGTAGCAGTTTTTTGAAACAAATCACTTACAGTTGTATATAACACAAGAAAGTAAATTCAAAACGCTAGGCGAATTGGTCCATCATCATAGCCTTCATGCAGACGGCCTCATTTGTACATTACTCTATCCGGCACCGAAGAAGGAACGACCGCCGATGATATTTTCATTATCACCAACTCAACCCGATGAATGGGAAGTGGAAAGATCGGAAATTATTATGAGAAATAAACTTGGTGTGTGTGTGTGTTTTTTTTTTATTTTTATTTTTTATTATTCTTCAAATAAACATTTATCTATAATTATAACGGTAAAAGATAGAGACAGGAAAAAAAATTTGTCCTTTTTTTTAAGATAGCTTATATTTTCTCTTTTGTCCGGCATTTTAGATTCGTTTTCCTCATTTCTTTCTAATTTATTATAAATCTCTATTAGGAGGTGGACAATACGGCGATGTTTATGAGGGTTATTGGAAAAAACATGAAAAAGTCGTTGCTGTGAAAACTTTGAAAGTAAGTATTTTTTTTTGTTTGACCGTGATTCTCACTGATTGATCATTTCATGACTCTCAAAATTATCTTCGTCTCTCATTCCAGTTTATTAAGTTTTAGTAGTTGCATTGCTTGATTTTTTGTTAAATTCGGTTAAATTCGGCAATGTCTTTTAGAAATATTTAATATGGACCAAATATTCGCCGCCACCTTTCAATATGATGGTAACCGAATTCTGAAAATGGAAATATTTTCAGGAAGAAGCAATGGCATTGCATGACTTTTTAGCGGAAGCAGCAATTATGAAAGATTTACATCATCCGAATTTAGTGCAGTTAATGGGAGTATGTACTCGTGAACCGCCATTTTATATTATCACAGAATATATGAATAGAGGAAATTTGCTCGACTATCTCAGGTATGTTATATAAATTCCGGGGCTTGATATTTCCTACTGAAGTATTGAAATTTCGAGTACTTCTTACTCTGTCTGTGCTCCAATTTCGTTTCGTACTTTAATGTTATATTATTAATTTGATTTAAGATCAAGTTAATTACAGGACTAATTTCGCTTTCTCTTTCCCTTAGCTCACTGAATAGTAACTCTTCAGAAAATGCGACAAGAAATTATCGCCAACAGTGTTAATGTATATGGCTACGCAGATTGCATCTGGAATGGCTTATCTTGAATCACGCAATTTTATCCATCGGTAAAATCTGATGGAAATTTTAAAGCTAATTATTTGATATTTGCAAATTTTAAATTGAAATAATAATTGGAAACATGTAAACTAGTAAAATTTTCCAAGTTATATTTAGTTTGTCTGTTACAAAGTTCAGTTCTAACCGTTCACATAGCTTAACTGAAATTGCATAAAATGGAATATTTTAGGATTGAATAAATGGCGAAATAATTATTTTCCCATGAATTAAAATTTTTCAGCGATTTGGCTGCACGAAACTGTTTGGTAGCCGATGAGAATGTTGTCAAAGTTGCTGATTTTGGTCTTGCACGGTTTATGAGGGAAGATACATATACCGCTCACGCTGGAGCAAAGTTTCCAATCAAATGGACTGCACCAGAAGGTCTTGCTTACAATACATTTAGGTAAAATGCTTTATCCTATATTTCTGTATGTTTTTTTAAAAAATTTCTTCAAGATTTATCTGAATAGCTATGTATTCGATATGAAAGCCATCAATAAAAAAATATGAAATTCATTGAGTTATATTGCGATTAGTAATTTTATTATTAAGAAACATGAATATGATTCGGTTTTTTTATTATATTGAACTTTGGTTTTTTCGAGCTCCTTCTGGGATAACGTATTGTCTTATTGTTTCAGTACTAAAAGTGATGTTTGGGCATTTGGTGTACTCTTATGGGAAATTGCTACTTATGGTATGAGCCCATATCCAGGTATTGAGTTGAACAGTGTTTACGGTTTGCTGGAAAAAGGTTTTCGAATGGATGCGCCGGAGGGCTGTCCTCCATCAGTTTATCGGTTAATGTTACAGTGTTGGAATTGGTCTCCTAGTGATCGGCCACGTTTTAAAGAAATTCATGCCAGCTTGGAATCACTCTTTCCACAATCCAATATTGATGAAGAGGTTAGTTTTAGGAAAGAAAAAAAAGTAACGTTCCGCAATTTTTATCCGAAAATTTCTAAAAATTCTATTTTGATTTGCATGATTTCAAAATAATCTGATTAAGCACTACAATGAAATCTTTTTTAGGTTGACAAACAATTAGAACGTTCACGTACGTCTTTCCGTCACCATGGTTCGCCATCTCATCGCACTGCGGTAGGCAATGATTGCACCAGTATTCCGTCAAGCGTTGTGCCATTTGCATCCCCACGTATCTCAGGCATCCATTGTGGCAATAGCGCTGGAAGTAGTATGGTTGTTACGGTTCCAGCAACTTGTTCTTCATCATCCGGTACGCCGTTACCACCACCTACTATCGAATTCCCTCCACCACCGCCGCGGAATCAAAATAGTTGCATCGCCGGTATTTCGTCAAACTCTTCTACAGCCACCCAATGCAGTAGTGCACATGACGGAATGAAAGCAACACAACGTAATCTGCCGTTACCGATTCCACCATCATCTGGGAAGCCAAAATTGCAAAAATTAGGTTATTGATTAACTTTTATAGTGTTTTATAGTGTAAGAATATTTGTGCCAACTTTCGGTTTCAATCAGTGAAATTTGAATAGAATTGGAAATATAACTGCCAAGAACTCTTTAAATTGAAATGATTATTATCGCTTAAAATGATGATATTCCGTAATTAAAAATGAATCCAGGCAGTTGAAACCTGAATTCATGTCACAGTTTCACATGATTTGTATTTCAATTTTCAGTTCTAGATGTTTGACAACTTGCAGATAGTACACCGACGTGTGATGTGTTGATTTCGCCGTTAGCGGAAAAGAATTTACGTAAGGCGGTCAGTAAATTTGGTACCATGCCGAAAAATGTTCGAATTGATGCATACCTGGAATCGATGTCATTGCAGGAGGATGCTGACCAGTCACCGAACGCCAGTGGTGAGTATAGCGGTGGCCTATCGGATGATTCGTTGGATGCTATCCCAGTTTCCTACAATAACTGCTGGGATAGGTAAGTGAAGAAAAAATTTTAATTTTCAGCAGTTCTCGAATATTAGAATTTTTCCATAACAGTTTACTACTTTTTTCCACAAAAATCGATTATGGTAGAATATCATTTTTTTTTGAAACTTTCAAACCATTAAAAATTCCTTTTTGACAAAGCAGTGATTTTTCATATGAAAATAGTCATCTTATTGAACAGACTTTTTTAAAAATTTTCGAAATCTTTGTTATTACTTTTGCTTTGTCATCTTTACATAAGTTGTCTAAATTTTCGATATTTTTTTTCAGATATTTCTTTTCCATTTCTTTCATCTTTTTTTACACGTTGAACTTAATTGCAACATTTTTATTTCACTTAGTTTTTTCTTCAGTAATTTATATTATTCCAATAACTGCATTTAATGCTACTTTAAAACCTAAGTATTTTTATCTCATCTAATGTGTCCAGGTGGTGATGTTGGAATGGACATGCATTTATTGGAGTAATATACATTACTGAAGAAAAAACTAAGCTGAAATAAAAATATTTCAATTAAGTTCAACATAACAATGTCATAGATACGTACTTCAGTTTACTTCATCAACATCTATCCAACTTTTAGTCCAGTACTACCTTATAGCATCGAGTACTTGAAAATTACTATCTTATCAAAAATAAGTAAAATAATAAAAGAAAAATAAGGTAACGAAGCTTTTGCCTGAGTTCATTACTTTATTGATTCATCTGTCATGAAACTTACTTTTGTATTAGAGAAGTTTGGTCCTGAAATTTGTTTATGTTGTTTGACGTGGAGATAAAGAATATGATAAAAATTTGTTGGTTATGATGACAGATTTTTTAGCCTTAAATTATTAGCGAATATAA
Organism: Mansonella ozzardi; assembly: GCA_029876185.1. Lineage (NCBI taxonomy): Eukaryota > Metazoa > Nematoda > Chromadorea > Rhabditida > Onchocercidae > Mansonella > Mansonella ozzardi. The sequence goes on along the minus strand of JARVGP010000595.1, from coordinate 19,390 downwards.
ATAATACAGTTTTGGTTGGCTTTCAGAAAACTTTTTATGTTGAGTAATTAAATTAGAGCTTAAGATTGTGTGGTTTACAATATCTAATACATTACTTATCAAAATCTCATAAAAAGAATTTATAGACAAGCAACGTTGTAGCCATTGAGTTTATCATTAGAATATTTTTAAATGAGTTGGCGAACAGATAACACTTTTTTGTGATGAATTTTTATATGAGAAATATTCTAAACAAATCTTTATATGAGAAATATTTTAAACAATTTTTATGCTAGAAATTTGTAACACAATTATTTTGACTACACTTGTGACACATTATAAATTTTTTTGGTTTTCCAAATTTAATTTATGTTTCGCTCGATAAAGTCTTTAATCTGCTACTTTCGAGATACCATTTCAACCTTTTTTTAATACCAATTCCAGAAATGCACCTGATGTTATGAGTGAAAGTGTTAATTTTGGCCAAAATGAATTGCTGCAACAGCTGAAACAACGTTTGAAAAAAACAAAATCGGAGTCACCAGTAACTATTTCTCCTCGTATTTCTGATGTTAACAATATGACAAGTATAGCTGAAAGAGTGGAACCATCGGTAGCGGTGATTGCGAAAACTGATCCAAAGCTAAAAAAGGTATGATTAGGAATTTTTTCAAAAAATTTAGGAAACACTAACATTTTCAATCATCATTTAAATTATACATGATATGATAGTACCCGAAAAGTTTTGTTCTGCACAGATTTCATTAAAAGAGACTAGTTTTATGAGAGATAAGTTGCTTCATTTAACAGACTAGTTAAACTGTGGTAGATTTTAGATTTTCATACTTATGTTGAAAACTCTAATTCATACGATATCAGCCGTAGTAGGACTAGTTAAATTTTTCAATATGTATCAGAAATGGTGAAGTTACTCGATTCAAGTCAAATTGAATTGAAAAATTTGATTCATTTAGCTGAATGATGTGCCAAAACAATCGGAAGTGCAATGGTCGCAAAGGAAAAAGACAGCAGCCATACGATCACTAAAGTCCAAAGACTTGCCTCGTGATGTTCTTGCTGATAACACTGAAACTGTGGCTACACATGCTACCTCAAAAAATGGTCGAACTCAGGATGTCGGAGAAAATGAACTACGAGCACGAATACGTCAACTACGACATGTGGAAAAACGAAACCCAACTGAAAAGCAGCAGAGGTATATTTCTCTTTTATGGGTACTGTGTAAAGAAGATATTATTGCTTTGTGAGCAAAATCAGCTCCTGAGGCAAGATTTTTGCGGCAATATTTTGTCATTGTTACATCACTCTAATGCTCTTTTAATTTCCTAATTTCATTCAGAAAGCTGTTCATATTTTTAATACTTAGGCCATGGTTTTTTTTTTTTCCGGCTTGAGAAACTTTTTCTTACTGTTGTCATACGGTGGTCACATTTCAATAATCAACAAATTTACCTGTACTTTACTTTTTATCGAGAAAAATCAAAATCTCAATATGTATCGTTAATATTCTTAACAGTATGTGAGACAAGATTTATCATTTAATAATATTCAGATCTAATTGCATACACTATCCAAGTGCCTTCGTAATAAATATAATAAATAAATTGAGAATTTTTAATTTGGGATTTATAGCATTTATCGACTGAACCAAACAAGTGCCTCAAATGCTTAAATTTTTTTTTTTTAAATATTTAAGTCATGATTTTCATGACTTAATTTATTGTATTTTTATATTATTCACTTAATTTTCTGAAATCTTCGAGATTTAATGCTGAGGTACTGTATGTAGCACTATATGATTAATTTATTTTCTAGCCAAATTGGCGAACGACGTGAACCGAATCATATCGAAACAGCACGGATTCGGAAATTGATAACGCAAAAAGTTGCTCCATTGCAACATCACCGTCCATTTTCGATGCAACCGGATACTGGAAGTAGTGATTCTTCCGATGATGATTCCAGTAAAGGTACTTTTTGTCTACAAAGTTATTGATATTTTCCATCAAAAGGATCACATTGCTGATGTTTAAGATTTGTTTCTTAACTTCTTAGCTAAATGTTGAGGATAAACGGAGTATTCGGTTAGCTATAACACCCACCTGCTGTTTCTTAACTGTGAAATTGTGTAACTACTGATAGCATCATTTTCCAGTTTCCAGTTCAGTTCATTTATTGCAATTTCAGCAGTCATAGTGCAGCCGGAGCGGCAGGAAAACGAATCTTTGGCACAAAGACCGGTTGCTAAACTACATCCAAGAACTTATTCCACACTGCAAAGATCAGTTAAAGTAAATATTTCTAGAACTTCATTAAAGTTGTTGTTTTTGATTTGCGACTTCACTTATCGTTAAATATCACTTACTATAACGTATGCAGTTCATAGCACGCTATCGATGTTAAGAAGACATACATATAACGTCCTATATTATATTGTTTAATGCAGTGCTTTTTTAGCACTGTAGCTTAATATCAAACTGAATTTCCTCTGATACTAATCATCATTAATCTTCCCGATATCTAACTTATCAACTTATTCAACATTTCAGGCCAATTCTGTAATTTTACCAAAAAGAACCGCTGCTGGTAGTGGTGTAGATGATGGCGACGCATTGACTAAATTAAGACCTAAGATAGCAGCTCATCCTACAGTGCCTGACTGCAATGAAACAGACGAGCTTGAGCTTAGCGGCAGCATGATACGAGCCCAATCGCTTCGTGATCTCACTTCAAAATTCGAAAAAATGGGTCATCCGGTTTCGATTGCGGCATCTCCTAAAGGCAAATTTTTTTTTCATTTCGATCAAATGAAACTTTGGTTTAGTGGGAAATGTTTTTTTAACGAAATTTAGATTCATTGAAGTTATTTATGCAACTTCATTACTACATGAGAAATTATTCTGTCATAATTAAGTTTTATGTATTAGTTAATGTAGATTAAATATTCAAATTTTAGGACCGCTTCTTCGTATTGGTGAGAAACGTTACTCGATGATGGAAAATGTTAGCAATACACATACTGTGGTATCCGCTTCTGATGGCTCAATTCCCAGTGTCCGAGAAAGTAGTCAGCCTGCTGTAGGTATTCATGATTTCATATAGAACGTTTCAGTAAAAGTTTTAATGTAATATTGATTAACTGTAAGGATTGTGGTGTGCAGAAACTTCCCAGTGATATTTGACTTCATTAAAGCAAACACTAAACTACAAAATTTTTGATTAAGATCAGTAATTCAATATCCTTATTTGGAATGCCACTAGAACAGTGGAATTGATAATGAATTAAATTATATTTGTATGTATGTGTATTGTGTACAGTAAGTTGTTTATTAAATGGAGAAATTAAGGTAAGCCGAGATTCACTGCTGGATTTGTATCGGCGCCTGGAAAGTTGTATTTGTGATTTGCGTAATGAGCGGATTATTCAAGTCAAAGGACAGCGTGCCAATTGTTCCGATGATCAGCATGCACTGCTGATCCGATTGAGTGATTTGATGCAACAATTTCATCACTTATGCGCTATTTATGCCGAAAATATCTCACCACATTCAAAATTTCGTTATCGGTTAGCTCTTGTCAAATTCTGAGGAAAAGAGGGAAAAGAATTTTGCATAGATTTATTTGAAAATTTTGGCTGTAAATTTAATGGAAGTGAAAAGTAGTTTGCTGTAAAATTGTTTTTGAAATACATCTATACCTACTGTTAGAATGCTTTGATATATATTGTGTTGCTGAATATGCAAATCGATACCTACAATTTAACCTAAATATTTACATAAGCAGAAGCTTAGAAGCTGTTTAAAGTTACTAGGCTGTTTTTTCCATCGACTAAAAAATAATTTGACAGACGAAAAACTTAGTGACAAACAAAAATTATTTAACATTCTAGTTATATATTGTTATTTCTAAGCACTGTTTTCTTACATAATTCTCAAATTTATTCGAACTAATAATATGCAGTAAAATAGTTTTATTGTGACTAAATTTTCTGCTTATCAGAAAAACATTTTTTCCGGGTGTCACCTTTTATATTTAATGATTGCCCATTCAAATTGCAAATTACTGTAGCTTAATTTTTTTTTTGTTCCTTGCAATTTTCAAATAGAATTTATACAGTTTAGGTTTACTTGAATTTTTATACATATATTTTTTAAATTGCAGTGAGTTGCTAAATCGTATGGATGTATTTATCCGTCAGTTACGGCAGTGTGCTTCCTCATCCTCTTCTAATGAAGTTATGCAGGCTGAACAACACATTATACCTCAATTTGAGCAAACAATTCGTCAAATTATGCACTTAGTGCAAAGGTAATTTTTGTTTACCTGCTAGCTTTGTTGTTGATGTTCTTACCTTTCTTTTCAGGAATTTTCTGTTCAAGGCCTTCTTGTGCACACTCGTGTGCAGACTTTTTTAGGAAACTTAATCAGTATATCGGTTTTTTAAGCAGAAATATGAGATTATAATTTTGCCCAGATCTTGAACTGAAATTCTATATTTATAATCCGAGAAATATCGGTATTAATTTATCAAGATTGTAGAAATCGTCCATAGTCCTACGAAAGTATCAAAGATTAAATTAAGGCCTTAGATCTATCTTTGATACTTTCAAGAACTGATGATAGTGCTTAATGGTGCTTTGAACATCGGCAATTAAATTTTATGCTGATTGTATATCTGTATGACTCTTGTTGATGTATTGATTAATTTCGTTTGTATCGAATTTATCATTTGATAAATTTGCGATTAGCATCAATCTTTTTTTTTCTCTGTCTGTCTCTGGCTTATCTATTCTGTAATGTAGAATTTGCGGGCTCACGACATGTTGGTTGTATTTGTTATTTTTATTTTAAGATCTCTTCGAGAGTATTTTGGTACTTTTACTTAAAGGCATTTTGTTCAAGTCTGGCAGACTTTGACCAAATGGTATTTTTGCAACGGAATACTTTTTCGGTTGTTAGCTTATACCAACTGTGAAGTGTGAATTGATAATTCGTTTTCTCGGAGAGTTATTGTTCAAGTTTTAAAAAAAAAAAGATGAAAATCTGTTGAAAGAGGGGAGAGATGAAAGGAGATAGTGGTTTTCGAAAAATCAGAAAGGGAAACAATCTTGGATTATGTTTAATGAAATTATTGGCATGAGCCTTTTATTGTAATTAATATTTTGAGAAAAGAAAGCAAAAATTATGTTCGAACGGTTCAACTGAAATTTCAGTTTTTTTTTCCGTCCTTTAACTTTTTTTTCAAATAATTTCAACTACTCACTATGCATTACTTTATTCACTTCCACTATTAGCTGTTTTTATAATATGAATAATGTTACGCAATAAAAGCTGTTTTTCTTCTATCCTGTGAGTATATACAAATGATTTTTGAATTTCCCAGTTTGCCAGTCAAGTTTTTTTAAAATTAACATCAAATTAACATTTGGATCTTTATATATTAGTATCACATTATAAATACGGTGCTGTGTAATCTGATGTTAATGAGAACAGTGTTTTGATAATTATGATTCTAATATTTATTATAAACAGCATTTATTTTTCATCTTTTTCCTTTTACTAAGCTAATTAATTTCATGATCCAAAGAAAGGAATATATTCATTTCATATTGTATGCTTTATATATTTGAATAAAATAAGAAAAAGCAATAGATTATTTGCAGATGTTAACATAACAAATTATTTCAAATGTACTAACTACTAAAGTAGATTTCATATCAATTTGCAATCTTTAGTTACCTTTTTTCCTTTGCATCCTATATGTTTAGAAAGATGTTTAACAAATTATCTGGCAGTTAATTATCACGGGACTGATTCAGATTAATGAATCCATAGTTACAATTTATATCCTTTTTAATTCATAGTGAATGAAATTTTTTTTTGACTAGGAAATATTTTTGATGTAAAACAAGAGAAATAATGGGAGATTTTTTGCTTTTAAAACTTTTTTCTCCACAAGTTTCCTCAGTGATTGTTTTATGATTGATAATGTTTTGATGACAGTGATCATTCGGTGATGCTTTAATAAATGGAAACTAGTGTCATTGTATAAAGGGTAATTTGTAAGCAAGAATTGTTGAATTGCAGCACAAATGGTTTCTGAATACATAGAATGAATTGTAAACTGCGCAAAGATACATTTGATAGCTATTACAAGCTTAGATACTTTCAAGAAATGAAAGCTAAAATTTGGGTTCAGGTTAGGTAGAAAAAGAGAAATTCGTTATGATGTAATAAATAAATAAATGAAAATGAATTTTGCTAAATGCTACTAATATGTGTTAACATCTAAATATTTGTCAACTTGAGTGTGTTCACTTATCAAGTAAATGAGATGGAAGATTTTTATCCATAAAAATGACGCATACTCTTCTCTTCAAGCATAAAAGATCAATCCTTTTGTTGTAAATGAAAGAAAAAAAAAAACCAACAGATACAATTTGATGATTTATTAGAAGTAATTAAAATAATTTACATATTATCGCATGCATTCGAATGCAAAATTGATGAAATTTGTGACATGTTACCATATAATTTACAATTTGGAAATAAGGATTTCCTACTAGAGTCGAAGTTTGCATGAATAAGGTTATGGGTTTTGCAATGGGGACAATTATATCAAAAGAGGAAGTGGACGAATCATTTTTTTTAATCAGCAGCAAATTTTAGAAGCAGAAAGAGAGATCATTTGTTTTCATTCATTGTGCAAGCCTTGTGCTCTTTACAATCAGCCAAGGCGTACTTTACTGACCCAGTTTGCTCGTTTACCAAATCTCAGTTGGCTTGCCCAGCGTTTTAAACGTGGATCATAGTACATCTGTAATTTTTTGAGTTATTTGTGTTCTTTCCAAATTTGCATTTTCATATGTAAAGGAAAAATTCCCGTAATTCACTCAAAACAACAGTTCATTAATTTATCAAATCTTAACTTACTTGCCTAAGCGAGCAATAAGAGATTTTGATCTTTTCCAAGATCAAAGTGATTATTTTGATTGCGAGGGTAATTGCAATGAAAGATCACAGCGGAAGATATTCGAGCGGAGTAAATAGTTTAATAAGGATTTGAATATTAAAGTATTCATTGATATTCTTTGCTCATACTTATTGAACATTATCATCTGTCAAGGACTTAACTGATAAACTTATTGAAGTTTTATATTCATTGTTAAAGTTTGTTAAACTATGACTATCTTATGTTATTATGATACAATACGCAGTATTATAATTACTATCCAGGAATTGCATGATTGAGACTAAGCTTGTCTTATCATTTTGTAGTGTTGCTATTGCTGCAATGTATATAAAAGCATAATCTGACTGGACTGAGATAAACATTAGTAATGAATTATTTCAACCGTGTGGCTAATCACGTGTGACTATATTCTCAAATCATTTGATTTTTCTCAAGTAATAAGTAGCAGTTTAGCTGTTTCAGTCTAGCTTTATGCCTATTAGTTGTCAACACTTCATTATTCCATAATATTAGGTTAGTTGGATCAAATGATATGAGCAGTGACTGGTTAGAAATCGGAAAAAAAAAATTGGTAACGAACTGCATTAGACAGTTGATTTGGCCATTGTTCCATACCATCCATATAAGGCCATAGCTCTTGCTTATATTCATTTACTTCATCTGTTAGAGTATCTGAAACTAAAAATCAAGACTTGAACAATGTGTAACAAAAGCCAAATTATTTAAAAACTAAATGTGTTCAAATGAAGAAATCTATCAATTTAAGGATAATGAATCACTTTTATTAGTCAGCCTTATTTAACAAAATAATATATTCAATGTATTCTATCAAGCATGCAACAATTAGTTAAAGAAAAAAATAGTCTTACTTTGTGCCAATGCTAGAAGTGGAAGGATGGAGTAAAGTAATAATTCTGTGAACATTTTCGAACTCTGAACTCTGATACCTAAAATTATATCATTTCATTATTTGTAGTACAAGAAAATCAAAGAAAAAAAATACATTTCTGATCGGAGCGATGAAAGAGAACGGAAAATGTATAAAGGGAAATGTACGAGTGATGAAAGAAAATTGAAGATGTACAACCGATATTTAATTTAATCGTTAAATCAATTTAAATTTTATTTTCGTTCCATGATGCAATTCCCATCTATTTGCTAGAATTAATAATAATCATCTTTTAAGTAGAAACTTGCAAATACTCTGGTCCAGTCATATTTTTCATCATAATGGTGTTGTAAATGAATTTTTGAATGATCTTTTAGTTCAAGCATTGAAATCTTGAAATGAATAATCATAAGAAAATAATTTACAAATTTGTTTGATGTTTAAGTGTGCTTCATAATAATAATCATGTAAACTCCAATAAATGCATTTTGCTAGTTGAAAAAATATTCCATAAATGAAGGTTTTTTGTCTTGGAAAAAAAGCTTGGCGAGAGAGTTAGACCAATTAAAAAAGTGGATTAAAAAAGGAACAGAAGCTGAAAAAAGAAAACAAAAATAGACAAATTGTACAAAAAGCTTATCAACATATTCAAATATATACACGGGTATTTCTTATTTCTTGAATATAATTTATATTTAATTGGCTTAAGTCAAGCGATAATTTGGCTATCTGAAACTTGTCATTAATGAAATACATTATAAAAAACAGTTAAAAAATATTTTCATAGAGTGATTAATATTCAACATTTGTAAAGCGAATGTAATCATCGAAACAGCGAAAAGTAAAACATCCTTTAAATTTAATGTTGATTTTTTTATTGCTAAATATTCAAATATAATTTACTTTTCATAATTTATTTTTTTTAATTTGTTTTTCAAATATAATATTTTACCTTTTAGAAGAACCATTCTCTAATGTGAATGATCAGTTCAATAAGATTTAGCAAACTTTAGTCTATTTACAAATAGGCCTTTTTTTATAATTATTATTTAGTTATTTCATACCTATTTCTGATATTTGGGAGAGTTTGAAATGTTAAGTTTTTTGGAACTTTAATTAACACTTATTATGAATATCATTCAGTCAAGCCACATTTCAAATAAAAGATTCATAAAATGAAGTGGAAATTCAGCTCTATAGCCCAAATAAAAAACGGGAACTTTTAATCTATCATTGCAATTAGCATTAATGCATTCATTTAAAGTTTTTATCAGTGAAAGAGTAGTCCACAAGTATCCTTAAACTTAAATCATAAATCTTTCTTTGAAAGTATTCTGATAATTAAATCAGACGGTAGAAATTTCCTATATTTTATTAGAAAGTATGTGTAATATGTGTAAATACTTAGTTATTATAGGTACGAACCACATATATTTATTATTATTTGATCTGGAAATCGGTGAATGTAATGGAAGTAATTTAAAAGGAATTCTGGGAAGAATGAAGATGCTTGTTTAGTCCATGCAATACTTTTTTACGGATATTAACCAAAAAAAAAAAAGGGCAAAATGGATAAAAAAAAAAATGGAGGAAGGCAGAAATTAAATCCAGTGGGAGAAGGATAAAATTAAAACCATTTATTTCAATGAAACAGCTGAAAATGAAGGAAAGAAATAGAAAGAAATAAAATGAAATGAGAAAAGGAGGCCTTATTTTATTATTCATAAATTAATATTAAATTATTTAGAGATAAATTACCAATCGTAACAGAAATGCGCAAAGTAGTTTATTAAAAATTGAAGGATTGGTGGAACATCAAAAAATAATTTGTTAAGTCCTCTTCTACTTTTTTTTTTTTGTTTCGTTCTGACAACAAAATATTAATTTTATTGGAAAAAATTTGTTACAACTTGATCAAGTTTCAACTACAAATATAAATTGCATGTTTGTAAATTCAATAAATTATTCATTGGTTTTTTCAACCTTTTTACTGCAATTAATTATTGCAGTTGTCATGCAATAATTATTAATGCTTTAAAGGGAAACAAAGACTAACATAATTTGTAATTAACAATAATTATTACACGTGTTGTTTCTGATTCATATGATTTTATTGTTCCACACATACTCATTCTTTTTTGTGAAGTTTAAACTCTTACATAAATGGGATTTGAGTAGACTTCACAACGCTCCTTTTTTGAAATCATAAAAATCTGATGAAGAATCGGAATGAAATCGTTTTGTATAACCAATAATAATTAACGATCAACACAGCTTTTCATAATAATTAACGAACATTTTTTTGTTTCATGAAAAAAATTTATAGTTTGATAAAATTTTACCAGTCAAAGTTTCTTCATATAATTGAATATTTTAAATTATTATGATTCGTATCGATTTTACTGTAACTCTCTTGTTCAATCCATTTCAAAAGTACTGGTCAGAATGAAAGTAAATCGAACAGAGAGGAATACCTTTGAGAGAAGGGCATTATATTGCAATTTTGCACTATTCCGGTATTATGGGAAATTTCTGAATTTATCAATAAACGTCATTACAAATCATCGAAATTTCTTAATAAAAGTTTTATGATAAGCTCATCATTGATCTTCAGAGATTAAAATGCATATCTAATATAATTGTTTTTTGAAGACTCTTAATAGTTCCGTGAAAATCTTCGCTAAACACATTACCACTTGGAATAGATAAAATTTGATACTTAAAGATTTCGACATTATCAAAGAAATCAATTCCTCCTTCTTGTATACTTCGTTCATCTTGAGAAACTTTTTCTCACTGTTTCATACGGTAGTCACATTTCAATAATCAGCAAATTTACCTGTATTTTACTTTTCATGGAGAAAAATCAAAATCTCAATATGCATCGTTAATATTCTTAACAATATGTGAGACAAGATTTATTATTTAATAATATTCAGATCTAACTGTATACACTATTTACGTGTCTTCGTAATAAATAGAATAAATAAATAAATTGAAAATTTTTAATTTAGGATTTATAGCATTTATCAACTAAACCAAACAAGTGCCTCAAATACTTCAAATTAAATTGACTTAGATAAGATAAAATAAAATTTAAATAGTTTGTTTCTTAGTATTCAAAATGAAATGGATTTAACTTGAATTAAACTGAAAAAGACAAATTTAATAAACTAAATCGTCATATTTTCTTTCCCGTCCTCTATTATCACTCAGAAATGACTTTTTTTTTGATCTATTAAATTCATTCATTTATTGAAATGATTGAGAGGAATCGATTCGTTTTCCGAGCAATTTCGCTACCATATATTACGAAAATTAAATTTAAAATTACTTTACATTGGTATACACAAATCGTTCCTTTCATTTTCTGAAAAAAAAAAAACCTTGCATTTTTTGAGCTCCACATTTCAATTGGCAGAATTTAGTCAGAAATAGCATTTATAGTGCCATAATCAAACGGAAATGGGATATTTATAAAGTTATTAGATGAAGCATTTCGGTTTAGCCGAAACTTTCGAAAATATCACAATACATCAGCAAAAATGGAATAGTTCCCATGAACATTAGGAAATATCAGACAGTGTATGCTTCTAAGATTGAAATTATTTTTTGGCCTTAGTATTACATGATTTGTTCGTTTCTGCATTGCATTTTTGTCTGGTATTTCAACCATCATCGTTATTTCTTTTTTTTTCTCTGAGCAATTTTTTAATAAATTGGAAGCTTTTCGAAATTGTGCCAAAAATTTGATTAATTAAAGCGGCATATCTATTTCTCATCCACAATTTCATCTATCATTGATTATTTTTCAAATATTTTTTCAATTAATCAATCAATGAATCAAATAATCAGTTGATCAATCGAATCAAAAAAGCATCATAATAAATGATATCAAACGGTATTATATGCATTATCGTTCGCAGGAAAATAGTATGGCTTAAAAAAGTGCTAAGGCGTATTTTACAAGGTATTACGGTAGTAAAATATGCTGGTTTTTTTTTTCAGGCATTCTTCAATGTATCGCAGTAATTCAAAATGTATCAGTTATAAAAAACGCTAGTTTATGTAAGTGCAGGAAAGTTATTTCTTTTCCTTCGCTATTATTCACACTAATGATGTTAAAACTAAGTAGTGAAATAAAAAAGTTTCAAAATGAAATTTTTAGTGGAATTATTTGCATTAAAAGATAAATTCTAGAAATTGTAACACGGCAATATGATGATGAACTTAAGAAATATTTCTTAAGTCTGCACATTCATTACTTTCGGGATATCTTAGACAATTAGAGAAGGCGCTTATGAATAATAAGTGAGTTAAAAACGAATTTAGTTTCGAAACTAAGAAAACGATGAAGAATGAGAAATGGCCCAGCTGTGTAACTGTAGCATTTCATACAGAAGTCAAGCTGGCCTTTTCTGTTATTATCGATATCGATTTTCTACAAATATTTTTAAATCAGCTAAACTGAATCAAAAAAATAAACATATTTTCTTTCGAAATTAATTAATTATTCATTAAAAATGCAACATTGAAAAGAAAGGATTCTGGTAAAGATTGCAATTAAAATAATTATTTAGTGCAATGAATAGAAATAAATAATGCGAAATAGCAATGAAATATTTAAATGAAAAAATTTAATCAAAATTTTGAATGAAATGGTGAGACTAAATAAAAAGAAAGCAACAATAAGAAATGACAAATATATTATTTACAGTACTATTTTTTAGGAGGAAAATGTTTCTAATGCTTTTTAATATTCTTTTAAATTATGTCAAAATTGTTAAAAATTCTCAAATGTGAAATTTAAAGAATAATTAACTTCTTGGAATCATTTCTCAAGGAAAGTGAAGAACACAAGAACGGGAAATTAAAAGCCTGTATTACGTTTCGCTCAAATAATTATGAAGGAAATAGGACTTTTATGGAAGTGGCTGCTGCTGTAACTGCTAATTAAGGTTTAATGATTTAGAATTAAGGCATTCTAACTTGCATTTTTTTGATTTTATCCTTTGCCTACTGAAAAAAATGAATTTTCCATCAATTAAGAGTTGGAATTGTTTTTTTTTCAGATGAAAATTTGGAGTTGAATTGTGCTCATTAATAACAAGTGACAATCAAAACAAAGCGGTATTTGAGAGTTGAATGTTTTGATTGATTGACCTTTCAAAAAAATTTAATATATCAAATTATGAAAAGAAAAAGAAGAAGCAAAATATATTTGTGAATCTAATTTTGTATTTCGCAAAAGTAAGGAAAAGTAGAAAGAGCAGAAAAAATCAGTGGAAGGAGGTTCTCATAATAGTAATAATTAGCAATATTAATTTGATGGGGCATCCAGTGTAAATAACTGATTGCAGCTTACAAAAGTTGTTAATTGAAGCTTGCAGAAGGAGCAAAAATTTACGAAAAATACAATTGAGCATGATAAATGAAGTTTTACCAGTAAATGTTTGTTTACAGAAGATTTGATGCGAAAATTAAAGCAAGTGAATTGAACGAAAGGAATCCTTTTGATTTGAAACATAGCTTCATTATCCTGAAATAAATCATTTATATCAGTAAATCCAGTTCTACAACACAAAAATCGAATTGATAAAGAGCTTTAAATGATACTTTATAACGGTTTTGTGACTTCAGTTCTCACCGGGTATATTAATTGTAAATAACTATAGTTAGATACCTCCAAAAGTGCTTTAGATCTCTCAAAATCCTTTAAATTCTCAAAAAAGTTTTGGCTTTTTTCGGGAAGAGAATAATTGATAATAGTCCCAAAATACATAGAAATCAAATAGCATACGAAATTATATTTGTCAAAGGGAAATTGGAAAAATGTAGGAAGATTTCCGGGATATATTTGTAATTTCATACTTTTACAACAATCATTTGACGGTTGTGAAAACTTTAAATCACTAAAATTAGTCTGCATAGATCTAAATCAAAATATTCGGATTTTATTTCGAACTAGAGAGCCAGGAAAGTGAAAATTTAAACAATACTTAAATTTCGTTCAACATCATAATATTCGGATCAGTGAAGTACCTTATCCTTCTTGAGCTAATCATCTGAATCATTTTATTTGCAGAGAGTCCCATCGATAAAATTAATGACATTGACAAGATACATAAATTATTTGCTTCACCATTATCGATATGACGTACTCAAATGTATATTAGATAGAAAATACTAGTAAGTATAAAAAGATACTAATGTTCGAATTGCTATTTTTGTTACTAAATCGGTTTTATCCTCATAACTATCGTATCCTCTTTCCTTTTCGTTTACTGAAAATTTCAAGTATTTCTGTTCTGCTGTACTATAAGTTTTGCCAAATAATTCTGGGAATTCATAAGTGCATCATTTCCGGAGAAATTTTTGGTAAACTAGTTTTGAAACAACAATGCAAAATTCTTTTGAAATTTCGTTCGCAAAAATAATGTGATATTATAAAATTTTAATTCTACACAGCTAAGATTATTATTAAATTTATTTTTCTGAAGTAAAATTTTCTTTCTAATGATTGCAAGGAAAAACGAATGAAGCAATTATTACAAGCAAACAATTAAAATAACGGTCATGAGAATAGATAAGTAAATCTACAATTAAAAGTTGAATAATTAAAACTACAATCACAAGGGAATAGACAAATACTATAATTAGAAATGAATAAATAAAACTACGATCACAAAAGAATAGCTAAATCTATGATTACATGGAAATAATTAGCACTATGGTCAGAATAAAGGAAATTAATTAGAATTACAATAATAGGTATAAGAACAAATGTCGCATAAGCATCTCCCGTTCTGATCAAAGTGAGCAGACGAGGAAATTTGCTAGTTAAGCGTAAAATTTCAAAAAAATTAAAAGTTTATTCATCCAAAGGATAGTAATAAAGTTAGCAGATGGCTGTAAAAATGTACCAAAGGGTAAGAATAAAATTAATTCAAATTTATTCGTCAAATTTGATTTTAATTTTTTTTATGTTTCGAATTATCTGATCAGTTTTTTCCTCTTCAAAGACAGTTTGTGACACCACTCGCAACGTAGTGCAAGAAAAATTGGAAGTTTAATGAGTGTCAAACTTCGTGATCGTAGAAATTTTTTTCGTGAAATTCATCCTGAAAGTAAAGTTGTTGCTCAACAATGTTTGTTCATTTGCGCAATCGTAAGTATACCACAGAGGTACTTTATTAAACTAAATAATCTGTCATTATTAATCGATTAATCTCGAAACTTTAAGAAAGTATATTTCCCATTTGGTATTAATCGATTACCATTCTTGCTTGAGAAGATATAGTAAAATTTCCAAATTAAATTTCGAATAGAAAGGAATAAAAAAAATACTGAGATGAAAAAAATGCACAGTACAGTATTTCGTGACCATGCAAAATCGATCATATTTGCAAACAAAAAAAAGTGGAAAACTTGGTACTTTACGTACTACATAATCAAGCGTGGGATCAGCAAGTAGATACATGCAAATTCAAATATCCGGAAAGCAAATCAAATGAACATGACTGAGTTGATGAGCATTGACAAAAAAATGACTTATTCCATGAATTTAGAGCTAATTTTAACACTTCCTATATCTTAAAGAACTGTAGTTATTTGCGAGTTTGTTATCTCAAATTAAAAATTTCAACAGTCGTTAAAAAGAAATTAATTTATTTGCATTTATTTCATTTATAGTTAATTTATTCTTTTGTATAATTCTCCTTCTTGATTACAACCCATGCAAAAACATTTTACCACCGAAGATTTTAAGATATGATCAAAATTACAGAATTTGAAATATTGTCATTTTTTCCTGCCATTTTTCTTTGTTCGATTTTGAAATCACCACTGCTGTAAAACTATCATATATTGACAAATAGGCATAGGACAGTTTCGAATGAAAAATTTTCGTTTTATGAACAATATTTTGAAAATATGATGAATTCCAACTTGCAATAATGAAAATCACAGCATAGAAATGATGCATGGAGTATTCTCCTAATTTTTACCTACTGGTAAGTGGCAAAAGCTTTAATTACTTCCTCAATGCAACCATCAAGACTTGAATGAAGTATGAAAGTAAGCCAAAAAATGGAATCATTCTGATAGAATAACAATTAACTTTATATTATGCAAGTAATTATTCGAATAATAGCAGTCTCCTTTGAACGAAAATGCAAAGTTAAGTTTCAAATTGGAAACTTTCCAATGGAAAAGGTTTCTCAATAAAAAGTAAAAAAAAAGAAATTTCGGAATTTAATATTGTTTTTTGATAAATAATTATGCTAAAAGAAAATTTTATATTTGCTTAAAATAATTTTGCAAACTTTATATTTGCTTAAAAATAATTCCGGATTTCCATTCTGCAATGTATGGAAATTACGAACTTACGTATAGGCAAAGTTTTATTTCTCTCTTTTTATCTATTCTAAACTACGTTGGATTCATTGAATGTTATTATTAAAGATTATTTTTACAAATAAATATATTATTTAGATGGTTTCTATCGGTCATTTTGAACTAGAATGTCAATGTCATAGCCATGTTAATTTCTGGCCTAAGGCTTAAGCACGGTGAAATTTTCTTATAGTGTATGTGTGTATTCAAAGCTATATAATTCTCTTTTGATGAAATTATTATACAATAACCAATTACAAATCACCAAAATTATTCGTCACTCTCCTTTTGCATAATGCCAAATATTTTCCATAATCCTACTTTGCTCACAGCACTGTTGAGCTGATGGGAAATGCAAATATTGCCTACTTTGCTCACAGAACTATTGAGCTGATGGAAAATGCAAATTCGGACTTGCATGGAAATTCCATTGGAAAAAAAGTATCATGAATGATAGGGAAACCTGAATGACATTGACAGAAAGTGTCAGTGAATCCTATCTATTGACATGCTGACAAAACCAAGCATTATTCAGAGACCAATCGCCAGGTTACGATTCCAATTTTTTTTGTTATGCTTAGTTGATAGCCTTCACCACTTTTGATGTTACTGATATTTGAAAGTATCGCCTAATTAATGAATTTCGCTGACGAATTTAAAAAATTCTACGTAAAAGATGCCACATTTATAATTTCATAATTTGACTTGAACCAACTATGTACGTATTAATCACAAAGTTGTCATGTTTCAATTTCACGTCCACCATTTCAAGTTAGATCACTTTCCGGTAACGTTGTTACATCAAATATTATACTAGCATGCTTCATTTTCCAATCTTTTTCTTTTAACTGATGCATTACTGAAGTGTTTCCCTCAAATTTATCCGAAAAACATTTTTTGCCCGTATTGTAAAAACATTTTCATCAGATTACGGAACCAATTATTTGCCAAATTCTTGATTTTCGTTGTACACGTTTTACCAGGAAGAATGTGGAGATGAAGAGAAAGATGCTAGCAAAGGACGAAGAAAATTCGTCGATTTTTCCCAGAAGTATAAATCATGAATTAATTTTGGAATTTCCTTGGAAAAGGACACCTATAAGCATATCTACGGGATTCCCGCTCATCTAGCTATAGAAGATAAACTGGTTGTATGGACATCTTATGAATCTAACATCTTTCCAGAAATAAACAGTAATTCCTATATTCTTGCTGGAAGAAATCATCTGCGTTTAATATTTTCAATTTTCCGGTTGCTAGACATTCCGAGCAAAGAGAAACAGAGAATTCGCACTGGAATCATTGAAATTAAATTATATGGTATTAGAGAATTACGAATTGACGTTTCATACACATACAATAATGAAATCAAAGAAATAAGCAAAGAAAGTACCTACGTAGATCTGCAATGCAACTATATTTCTGACGCTATGTTGCATCAAAGGACACATGGAGTTAAGACAATAGCATTTTCTTAAAAATCATTTAAGAAAATCTCTACACAGTCACTGCAATATCATCCGGAAATATTGCCATGTCATTCGGGAATCAGAAAAAATCCGATCAGAACGGAGAAAGTTCCTGACTGATATATATTTTTGTTGTTTTAAATTATGTCTGCCTGTTGGCTTACGCCATTTTGATGATTTTATCATCTCGTTAACAGCATTATTCTGAATTGATTGATTTTGCCAGATGGTCAAATTTCGAGGAGATACGAGAGACCCACTATCAATAGTTTTTATTAGGTCAAGCCTGATGATCGCTGATGATACTATGTTGCATCAGAAAAGATACATGGAATTAAGACAATAGCATCGTAGTTCAGTTAGCTTATTTCAACTCTTCTGTCACTCTCTTTTTAAATTTCATTCATATTTGCCTTCACCCTTTTACTAGCTATATCTCTTTATTATCAGTAGACATACATATTGCCGATTGCTTTCTCTGCTTCATTTTTATTATCCGCTATATGAACGGTCAAAAAATTTTAATTTTAAAAATTTCAAACTTTGAAAATTTAAAAAATGCATCCTTCATTTTTTATGTTTTGTCTGATTTGACATAACTATTAATTATCTTGTAGTATTTCTTCACTTCTATCACTTCCTTCTCTTCTGTTTTTCCCTTTGAACTGATCACTTCACCGTGGTTTTGTTTACTGTCCTCTATAACCTAACATTTGTTTTTTATATTTTTAATAATGTGTGCCTTCATTTGTCTAATAAGCAATTTTTTGGCGATATTACTTTCTTTTCTTCAAAATGGCAGAACGTTCTGCCGGAAATGGACTGCATGTAATTCCAGGAATACTCCGATTAAGATGATAATTGATTCATCGCATTCTCAAACAAAAAAATACTAAATTTGGAGTTGCTCAGTTATAAAAAATTTGTTAAATTATTAAATTCTCAACTCATCACTTCTTTGGAATTTACGTACTTCTCATTTGCCCGTTTCCGTCTTTTTTCTATGCAACTATTCTTTTCATCAACAAATAGCTTACATTCTAATTTAATTGGTAACCGAATACCTCTCAAATAAATTGATTTATACACTCATCTGCCAATTAATTTGTTCTCGCAATAAAAAAGCATTATTCTCTTTTTCGCCATTGCTATCATACAGCAATCATTTATTTCCATTTTCCTTCCAGTTTAATTTTTATAAAGCAAATGTTTACATGGAATCATCTAACTGTTCTTGTCTCACCTCTTCCTAAACGGAAAAAAAGTTCCTGTTGAAAGTACTAATTATTATCAATTAATTTTTTGAAGCCGCTTACAATTTATTCCATACTGTCTGTTATTTTTTCTAGACCGGTATCTAGTAATAGTTAGGATAATCAGTACCATACTTGGTCCAATCATCAAATTGCAGATCGGGCTAGAAGAAAGTGCTTCACATAATATCAGCTGCAGGTGTCATAATGTCATAATGCATGATTTCATTTTTCCGTAAACAATTTTTGTTACATAATTATCCTCTCATCCTAATAATCTAAACAAAAGTATGAAAATGCAAAAAAGAAATGCAAATTTCATTTAGCGCCAGTCGTCGAGTCTAAAAATAATGAATATAGTAATAATAATAATTAATAATAATAATAATAATAATAATAATAATAATAATAA
>JARVGP010000594.1:0-38251 GCA_029876185.1 Mansonella ozzardi | reverse complement strand
AAACTGATAATGGCCTTTTAAGAATCATCATGAGGGAGGAGAGCCAATTGACTTTTAAGTGTTACTTTACCACATAGGGAAAGGTTTTTATCATGATTGATCAGATAATGGCGGCGAATATCATGTTATTGTTATCGCAAACAGAATTTGTTGTAGATTTGGTTTGATATGGGAGGTCCAATTAATCTACAGGAGGGGTAAGGTGCAAACTGATCCGATAACTTTGGTATTCCAAGTGATCCATTGTATCTACAACGCAATACCTGGTATTCTTCGATCTTTCAATCATAATTATGTATATCGCGACACATCACATATACTATCGTTCATATAATCGTTGCAATACTACAATAGCAATGTATTTCTGCATATCTGATAACAGTCCAAGAACCGAATGCTAACCACCACAACAGCAACCAAATATTATAGGGACAGGTGTAGGAATTGCATTAAAATAAGAAACATGAAATCCATTTCAGGAATAACTTCGAAAAGTAACTGATATCTAAAAAACAGCTGAAAATGTTTGGTTCGGGATGAACATAGCAACACCATCACGGCGCCTCACTACAACATATATGTTTTTCTCGAAAATATACCCAAATTTATGCACCATCCGCACGAGCACTTCCCATTCAATCGGTCATCGGGATATTTGTCTCTGTCCGTTCGTCTGTCTGTCTACTTGTTCGTCTGCCTATTTGTCTGTCTGTTGATTATTCATATTGTTTTTTTTTTTTTTTTTTTTTTTTTTTTTTTTTTTTTTTTTTTTTTTTTTGAAAGATATATTTAATTTTTCTCTCATCATTGTTTCTGTTACCTTTTAGTTTTTTTTTTTAAATTTAATTTCAGTTTCTCTTTAATTTCAATTTCTATGTTCCTGTCTTTTCATTTTTAAATTCATTTTATTTTCATGTTCTTTTATTGTAAATTCTATTCATAAATTACTTGATAAACTTTGTTATTCTGTCTTGAACAAACATTTTAGATACTATGTTTATATCTTTTTCATTCTGTCCTGAAATTTGATATCAATTTAATTTCTAGTTTATAGCCAGTTTCATCTCTAATTTCTATTTTCATCTTCAACATTTAGCCAATTTATCCATTTTACAACTCTTTTAGAACACTTCCCATTTCAGCATTCTGTAAATAATGTGTCATGTCAAAGCATCATTTTTCTCATCCTGTTTTGTGCTTGGATCATTTTTTTAACTTTCTACATGTCACGTGTTGTGGGACCTATTGCTGCACTTATTTTAACACGTATAGCGCTAAAGTGTGGCTGGAGGTGTCACCTAAAATTAGGTTAGTTTTATGCACTTATCAGATCCGTAAAAAAATTTTAACTTCCAAGATTTCCAATTTCATTTTAACTTGTTCATATTGTACTTGAAATTTTTTAGAGACTTATTTCAAATTTTAACCTATAATTGGATGATTATTTTATCCAATTGTTGGTAGTCGTTAGTCCACAAAAAAAAATTTTGTTTTCACATATTTTTTTTGCTCCAAACATCAAAGCATAACTTAGTGTGAAATGAAATCATACGTTGAATTTCAAACGTTTCATTCTTCGTCATTTAATTGTCAGGATTCATCAATAATAATTAATAAATATTGCTCAATTTTATTTAATTTAGGAAATGTTCTGGTCTTTTGCACTCTTCATTTCTTGTCTTTTAAGGCTCATTATCGATCTCTTTGCTTGCGGGAAAAGTAATGTTTCGTCACTTCACGTTTATATGTGAAGATTATGCTATTTATTGTAATGATGGCTATCTTATCTTCTCTTATTGGCGACATATCAAATTGATGAATCTTTATACGCCAGAGTTTGTTTCTGGAAGTATTATTCTGTCCACTAGGCTTCATTAAACATTAACTAAGTGTATCAGATTTAGACTTAATCAAACCTATGTTTCACAAAAATATGCATGTTCCACTAACACTTTGCCTTTAGAAAGTGATCAAATGAAATTATTAATGAAAATTTAAATATTCGATATTCTACTCAAATTTTGGAATTCCAGCTTAAAAAGTCGTTTACACTTGACGTTGAATGGATTACGCATTCATATATACAATCGTTTGAAGGCATATCGAAAACTAAAGAAAGATTCTAAACTTGAAAAACTTTTCGCCACAGTTTCACAGCAAGAGCACATTAGCGAAACTTTGTTTTCAAATGAAGGTGATATCAGCACTGCCGAAAAACTTTTTATTTTATTTAATAAGTCTGAGTAATTTATCAAAATTAGATTGTCACTTCTGGAATCTCAGAAAAAAGTGGAAACAACTGTGAGCTTGTGAGCAAATAGGTCGTATATTACGTGTGATTTTAGTAGTGCATAATTTATCGCTATTAAGTAGAATTTATCAGGTGTTTTCAATCTTTTTCCCTTGCTTTATCAAAACGTCGTTCGAGTCATTTTTTGGATTTTGAAATTGAACAGATTTAAAAACCGGAAAGACGGGCTTTTTATATTTGGCGGTTAAAAAGGCTAAAATTTGGGGGTTGAATTTTGAAATCAAATTTTGCAGGATCAAGAAAAAATTCTGAATTTACCAGATTATGAAATTAATCAAGTTTATCGTTTCCATTAATGAGATCTCAACGTTTTATTATTCTTCATGGAATTTACTAATGAAAATTGATATATCGGATGCATTCTAAAACGATAATCCATACATAGGACACATGCAAGAAAAAAAGCCTTGGAAGAGAGAATGAAAATGATGATAAAATGAAAGAATTAGAATGATAAAGAGTAATAAAATGATAAATTGACAATTAGTTATGCGATAATGAAAAGTATTAAATTCTTTTTGTTCTAGAGAAAAAGGACAAATTTCTGAAAAATTTTTGGGCATTTACCGGAGCAATACGTATGTCCACCAAAAATGTTCATATATATGTTGGAAATCGTTTGCTGCCTACTATGCTTGTCATTTTTTCACGTAAAATGCTGTGTAAGTTAACTTATGGTTTAATTTTACAATAAATATTTACTAGTCTAAAAAGATTTTCAAAGTAACATGCATGAGTTTTAATGTTCATCGAAATCTACTCGACAAACAATTGGATCACACGTAATAATAAGTAGAAGTTAGCAAAATCCATTAGAACATTCAGTAACACGTCATTTATGTATTCCCTATTGTACAGTTAAAAAACATGGAACAATGATTAGGAACATTTGAATTGGTTGTTTGGAATCTGATTCATTTTGGCGGATAAGCCATACATTCGAAATGTTCGGATCATCTTGAAAAGAAAAGTGCTGAAATAAATAATTGATTTTGAGAACTTTATCGACGGAATAAAATTTATCAGGCTAATGTTATTTGAATTACATTACTGCTTTTCAGGTTTTTAAATGTGAGATAGAAACTCGTCATTTTTTACATTCATTTATGGAAATTAATTTAGTTGTAGACATGTTTTCGAATAGTTGTTTTTTCTAAATTTAAAAAATTCTGTTTCTGAACGCAACTATTTTATGTTAGTTTATTCCAAACAATATCAGAGGAAAACAGGTTCCAGAATATTCGAATGATTCTGGGTTATTGACTTACTAAAACCGATATACTTTCTTGGACATTTTTTGTAGAAAATTTTACAACTAACGATTTCCCTTTAAATTCTGGAAATTTCATTTCTGCAAACATTTTTACTGCGTTATTTATTTCACTCTAAGCTATGTCACAGGAAGAGTCGAAATATTCAGATAGTTCTGTAAAAATGAAATTTTTCTTTCAGAAAAAAAGTTCTTTTACCATTGCATTAAAGAAAAAAGGAAACATTTATAGTTACTGTACGATTGGAACAAGTGAACATTGCTAAGCTATTGGTATGCTCCATTAAAGGTTCAAACTTTTCAATCTCTTTAAATAATAACGAAGAATACGATGAAACTGATCCCGGGAATCTCTGGAAGCGATACAATGCACCACGAAATATGGGAAATGGTTTTAAAGTCCTCCAGAATGTTACACTGAAAGCTGTTTATCGCAGTAGTATCCTTGGTATAGTCAATTTTTACTTTCAAACCCAAGTTTTTCATGTTCTCCGCAAACTCATTTGCGAAAGGAGACTCATTTGCAACATTGCAACGATTGACTGGATTTATTCCTGTGCTTTTTAATTATCAGGAATATTTATCCTTTAAAATCTACTAAAATGAAGTTAGGGGATGTCATCAACGATGACCATCAAACTTGGTTTGAATTTAACAAAAGATTTGAAAAATCTTTCTTTTTGAATTCATATTCTGGGAAATTCTGTAAGCTTTTTTAAAAGAAGATAAATTTAAATGGAATCAATGTCATCAGTTTCATAAAAACGATAAAATAAACATAATATGTGGAAATTAAAAGCGCAATCAAAGAGCCCAATTTTCTTCTTTTTTAAACTGTAACCAAGTTTGGATTAAATTCATTTAAATTTTAAATTATTGATATGAAATGATCAAATTGAATATGTGTCAGTAAACAGTGAAATTAATGCTTTGATTAAAACTTTTAAAGCTGGAACAGTATTGTTTGATTTTATCTTATATATTTTTCAAGAAAATATTTAATTTAAACAGTATAGCATTTATTCAGCAATTTTGTTTCAGCCTTAAAGGTTTAAATTGGAAAAAATGAAAATTGCAATTGTTGAAAGCAATTTGGTAAATTTAGCAACTAAGTCATGAAGAGCTGTTTTAGCCCCACATTCATCACCGGAACCAATCTGGGATCTGGATGTCGATTTTGGAGAAAATGTTTCAATTGCATACAGTCCATGGGCTGAAGCAAGTCGGATTGCTTTCGTCAACTATTTCTTTCCAGCTAATTTCATTAATGTTATATCCACGTGCGTATAAAACTAACAATTTTTTCACTTTCATGCTGATTCCATTTGCGAGAAAAATTATAGCAAAAATAATTAGTAATTCGTCGTCAGTTATTAATGTTTTCCAAAATAAGAATTGTTTACGACAAATATATACGTAATATTCTGATACTATGCAATTTTGTCTTTTATCTATC
The DNA here is from genome assembly GCA_029876185.1 of Mansonella ozzardi. Taxonomy (NCBI): domain Eukaryota; kingdom Metazoa; phylum Nematoda; class Chromadorea; order Rhabditida; family Onchocercidae; genus Mansonella; species Mansonella ozzardi. Next base: position 33,214 of record JARVGP010000594.1, on the reverse strand, counting down.
AATTTCTCTTGTCTCTTCCATCATTTGAATGAAAACTTTGCGTCAAATTTAAAAAATTTTATTCGATTCTTAGTAAATTACCGAAAAGTGGAGAGCATAGAATGCCATTGATAAAGCTAACGATGAGTGGTAAAACAACGATCAACTTATGGTTCATGCGACATGATCATTTGGATGCTGTAGCTGTAATTATCAACAATGGATTATTGATAAGAGTATGTTGGGATTAGTACTATATTAGGTTATTTATGTAGTCATCCCTTCAAAGAGGCACATTTTTAAAGGTATCTAAAGTAAACCAAGGATACATGTTTTGCTGGCTTTGATCAGCTAATGAAAATTTTGACATTTAATATTGTGGATGATTTCAAAGTATCCTTTCGCTTATTAATGATGGAACACAGTAAGAGTGGTAATATGTCCTATAGGATTTTAACTACAATGAAATTAAGTACATGGTAATGTGTAGCAGTGGAATCTGTTAAAGTTATCAATTAACTTAAATTTCAAGCCAGATTTTTTCTTGAATTAATAACTCAATAATAATTTTCTTTAATATTTGCAAATCAAGATGGAAAATCCATTGATGATTACGAAGGAAGGATACAAAACGACGATACGATTCAGCATGAGAGATGTACGGTTTTTGCCAACTTCCGGATTTCGGAAATTTATTTCTTATGAAGAAGTGGACGTGAAGTGTAATATGTGCATTCCAAGACAATACGGAAAACTCCAGAAATATGAAGTTTTTATGAAAATAAATCGAGCAACAACATGGTGCATTTGGGATCACATCCTCTTCATTCAGGTATTTTTCCAGTTTGATTTATATTCATGGGCTCAATATTCATGACTTTTTTGAATTAATCTAAATTAAATTTGAATTAAATCGATGATCCTTATATGGATATAATGAATATCACAGGACTTTGTGAGTGAATTTTTGGCATATAATAGACAAGATTTGGTGCGATTTGTGCCAAAAATTTGGAATTATCGGATAGAATTCAATAATGCGAAATTCATTTTTATTACGAACGACAAAAATTGGGTGGATACAAGGTATATCATCATTTACCTGCACCATCAATAATAACAACAAATGCTATTATCATTTTGAAACAGAAAGAGAAATTCATTGCGTTACATTCTAAAGAAACATTTTACCAAAAAAATTTTTAATTGAATATCGAATATCTCTGAAAGAGATATATTTTCCAGTATAGTTCGAACCGGTTCAATATCGTAGTTTCAGGGATGTAAAAGTTTAGTCTACTTGCTTTTATCTTTTTCCTCTGTCTTTCTCTATGAGCTACATTGAGATGCTAATTAGTAAATCGCTGTAGGAGGTATTTGTAAATTTTTACATCTATCAAATTTGACGCTTTACGTTTTTCAAACATTCATAATGCATAGTTCATTTCAAGAATAATTTTAAATTGTTAGCTTTAATTATTTCTAAAGGTCTTCAAAGTTTTCAAACTTATTTCCGGCAAATGATTTAGCAATCCATCTAACAACTTTCTGATTGCTCTTGCTGCGAAACGGTTTACAATCAGCTACAATTTGAATATGACTGATTTTTGTCCTCAAATATACCATTGTAAACCGGAAATAGTCGCCAGTGAAGCGGTTGCTATCAAATTTTATATACCTGAACGAAGTACATTATCGCCAGTATTACATGCACTTTATGAAAATTCATTTCATTTCGCGAAATATTCAACTATTCATTTGCCAGCAGCTCTTGATTTCGATGGGGTTACTTTTATTAATTATTTAATTTCTTCTGTTGGAAAATTTTACTATTGGTAAAAATATATGCTTTGCCATAACTCAGATAGTCGTTTCTATCACTATCCTTGTCCTCAATAATATTTCTAAAATATTGCAATGAAATTCATTCGATAATATTTTTCGTATTTTCTTTTTTTATTTCTCATGCATTTTCATTTCTTTTAAAAAATGCCACTCTTCGTTTTTAGCTACTTTTTATTGAACGTTACTTTGGAAATTTTTCGGAAAAAAATTAATTTGTTCCAGGGTTGGCTAGATTTTTTGCGTACTCGGCAAATTATATTTACATGTGATTATATGTGGCATCCCATTTATTCTCCGTATCAAAGTGATTTAACAGCACCAGTTAAAACTACCACAATGCAGTATCCAACACATCCATTTCAGCTACAACCTGATTCGGCACAAATAGACGTAGGTTACTGCAGACGTATTTATATAATCCGAACATTACTTATAAACATTCTTTGTAACTTTATTCTTTAATTGCTTTATTCTTTAAAACAATTGTATGATTTTAAATAAAGCAAGTTATTTCAGCTTGTAATTCAGTTACCTGAAATGTTCATTACCGGTTTTACATTATGGATTTTAAAAAACTTTATCAATGATTATTTCAATTTATACAATCAGGTTAGGGTATAACGGAGCTTTCTGAGATAGGCTTAGTTTTTTTATTTGAAAATTTTAAAATTAAATAATATACATGAATATACATCAAAGAAAAGCGAAAGCTTCAATAGCATGTTTTCTTTTACGAAATCCAAATTTGCTACGTTCAGAATTATATAATAAATTTAATAATTCTGCCAGTTGAAGAAATAACTTATTTCAAATTACTTTTAATTTCATTAGTAATTCTTGTCTTTATTTATTTGAATATTCATACAGCGATTACTTCAATTAATGCTTACTACTTTAAAAATCTTCTGACATACAACGGTTGTCGTAAATTTGGTAAATTACAGCAACAGTCAAACATGGATTTATACCATGCCCATGCATTACTTCCTAGAAGACTTTACGGACATGTGAAACGCGAAGCTGAGAAGTATCGACCGTTGGATGTAAAATTAAGTATTCGGCTTAAGGAGGCTCATGGCCATTGCCTTGTCCATACTATCAAAACAGTGGGTGAAAATCCCGGTAAATTCATTGCAGTTTTATATTTTTGAACTTGCAAATTTATTAATTTCTCGACATCTTCATAACATACTGTCTTATTTGCAGATACTTGTCCAGTAATGAAATTTGACATTATGGTCATAGAAGTTGTACAAGAAATCCGTGATTTCCGATTTCAAGTTGGTTTAATTTTGAAAATCTCTTTAGCCTGTATCATCCTCTAAAAATGTTTTGATGCACAAATTTATAAGCTTTCGAAAATTTGGAAAAAGAAAAAAGATTAAAATTTTTCCATTGTTTAAAAACTTCACGTAAATCATATTAAATAACTATTTCAGTTTCTATTTTTCAATAAATTATGCGAAAAGTCTAGCTTTATCATATTTTCCCGAAAAAAAAAGAAATTTCCACCTACAATAACTTTTTATTTGAACAATGAATATGAAAATTGAAAGTTTTCAGGTGTTTATGGCTGGATTGCAGATATCTTTCCGGAAGTCTGATTCTTTCAAAAATGTGCAAGACGGTTTTCTATCAATTGACCGGATTGGCATACGCAGGCAGTCGTTTTCATCCGAATTGCACATTCCATGGGATGCAGGTGCTGTCGAATATGCATGTGCATGGGAAATAATTGTAGGAGAAATTTCAGCTAAAATTGATCCAACACAAGTAAATATATTTTATTTTATCTTAAATGAATCAATTTAATCCATTTATTTGTTTTTAAATGTGAAAACTTAATAATTATGAGATGATTCTCTGAATTCAGTCGATCTATTTGTCCAATTTTCAAAATTCTAAGGGATTCTGAATTTTGGAAAAAATTTTGTCAAATTAAAATGTCTTTCATTGTAGTTAATATGCCTTGCACAAATGTTGGAAGGTTTTTTGCTATTAGCTTTAGCAGTCGATGAACAACTTTTGGCACCTGAAATGTTAGTTTGTATATATTTTCCATTTTAAATTTTTTCGTAATTTGTTGTTCTATGAACAGATCGTTTCAACGTAAAAAAAGAAACAATTTTCAACAACAGAAAAAAAGCACAGAAAGTTACAGAACCTGAAAGATATTTTGTTGAAAATAAATTGTGATAATGTTGTTAGTATTTCTATAATACAATATTAGTTTAATAATATTTTCTCATTAATCATTCTTATTCCCGTCTCCAATAATAACAAAACGACGAAGCTTCAAATTGTGAAGCAATGAATTTCCCTTGGCTTTACTCTACATAGAGGAGTTTCTTTCGAAATTTAAAATCGCTCCATCATTCATTTCATTTTTTTCAAGCATTTTCCCAGATCCTTTGTAATTGCATGAATACTTTTGCAATCATTTTAATTATATCTCAGTTACTGCTTATTTTTCTTTTTTTTTCTTTTCAATTTTTGTTTTTTTTTATTTCTGATTACTTCTTTAAAACTAATCTAAGGTATCATCTGTCTTTGTTTTCCTGAATTCACTGTGATCATCTAAAGAAGTCTTTCAGAGTATATTAAATAATCGGAACATTTTGTAATTGATTTTTCACGATATCAGTAAGATATTTGACACAGTAAATTGTTACATTTGAGACAATATTTTTGTATGCTGACACAATTCATTGAATTTGTCGAAGCATGCATTTGGAAGAGAGAAAAGAATTAAATAATTTAGTCAATTTTCCTTTATATTTCTATCATCATCATTAATTATATTAACGTGATTGCGTGAAATCCTGCCAGTTGGACACGTGTATGCTTCAGATTTGCTAACAAAACACATTGAATTATGAATTATTCAGGAAACTGTTGTAACTGTTGAGAGAAATAAAAGAAGAAGGCGTTATTGTCCAATTCAAAGCATTTTCTTCCTATTTTCTGCTAACTTCAGATATGATATATGCCAACATATGAATAATCTGCGCACTTGTCCATATTCAAATATTGCATTGGTTGATCCAGAAAACCTTGCCCAGAATTGCGAGTGCTCCAGAAATGTTTGGTTTTCTTTTTTTTGGCTGATTAAACATGAAATTCTTAAATAAATTTGTACTCTTTAACCATTTACTGCTTAACTGTACTTACGAAAGATTTTAAATATTTTCTAATATGAAATGCTATAATTAGAAAACATTTTAAACTTTAGTACTTCTGCGACAATGCATGAATCATTGCTATCATATTGATATAAAAATTCCACATGATAAACTACATCGTTTTTAAATATTTAACTATCAAGCATAAACTATATCACTGACACAAAAAATATACTTCGATTTGATGCCAAATTACTTTCATCCGATTGACGAATACATTGAGTGCAAAGAAACGAAAAAAATATCAATTAATTCTTGCAGTTAAAGTACGTTTTGTTTCGTGTTGGTATCGATTTGATAAATATTGTCATTATGGAAGATATCACCATGACATGCTTATCAATTGAACAATGTCGAATGTGTATATGTAACTGTCATGAATTCTCCTTTTGCACAAGTTTTCTTTTTGGTATCCTTCAGGTGAATAGCTATTTTGCCATTAGAATTATCAAATTCAACAAATTCAAATAATTCATCAATAACTGTAACAATTTTACATTCGCCACATACACTGTTATAAGCAAGTCAAAAATTTTTTCAGGAAAGTATTGAAATTTTACTGCAAATGCAAAATTTTTTTCAGTTGGATTTCAAACAGTTTATCAAATATTTAGTACACAATGGGGTTGATGATGATGAATGGCTTGAATGTGGATCAGCTTTTTTTCAAGATATCGAATTTGAAATTCGGCTACCATTTTCATCAAAAAATTTGTATCTTATGAATAAGCGGAAGAAATTCCTGATAATGCACGACAAATATACGAAACGGTTCTTCGTTAATCCGGTCATTAAGCTAAGTGAACAAAAATAAAAGAATGATTAAATAAAAAAAAAAGCAGGGGAGATAATTTTTTTATCATCTATTTCTTTTATTCTTCCCTTACTCGCTCATAAATCATTTTCCCAATTTATTAATCATTGGAACTTATCATTTTCTTTAATCAGGAGAAGAGAATAAATCGTAATCTTCTTCCTAATGTATCATTAAGCTTTAATGAACTTCCAATGTTTTCTTTTGTATATATTTAACTTCTTTTTTCTTTACATTTCATCTTGACAAAGAACGATTTGGTTTTACAAATTTTTCCAGGCGCATTAAACTTCTTTTGCAAATGTTCTAGGCTATATTTTTTATGGCGAAATGAGGCTAAGTGTGGTTGTTACGGATGTTTTGCATTTTTTGGCAAAGACGACTGTAGGTAAGGGGAAAAAATTTTTTCTATTCTGAAAATATAAATGATATATTTTGCAGTGATTTATATGTGAGTTTAGAGTTATGAAAGATGATTAATTGCTAATTGCTTATTAATTGTATGAGTATTACAATAATGCGTACATAGCTTCAATGCTAAAATTACATATCGGAACTTAGAAACCGCGTAACCACTTAACAGCTGATATCATAGGCGACCAGAATTAATGACCATTACTTAATCATCGTGAGGTTAGATTACGATAAACAAAAACGAAATCTTCATACATACACATCATATCATTCTCATATTGGAATAATTAATGAGGAATTTTTCTTTTTGATTATCTGTGTTCTTTAGTCTTCCAGTTTTTCTTTTTTTTTTTTTTTTTTAAATTTATCTGTAAAATTTCTGCATTACGGTTGCTGCAGTTAATTTCTTTGGACAAAAAATCAATTTAATTGATAGAGGAATTTCCTGTGCATCTGTATTATAATTATTTAACTTGAATTCCTATTCGTTTTTAATTACTTTCATTGATAAAGTTGATGCGGCATTCAAAAAGCTTGGCACTGCAATAACACAGAATTGATAAAATCAGATTTACCAGATATGATTAATTATTTTTTTTGATTAATATTTTTGAAAATATTCAGAATTCATGTGCTTTACAGTGGTTGTATTTTTATGGCTGACTTTATGCAAAGACTTGCACGAACGCAAATTAACAATGAGCCTAAACAGCCTGGTTTTGGTCAAAGTATTATACGTCCATCGACAAAGTGCGCTAAAAATTTTCATTTTAGTTTGTCGATTATTTACATATTCGATCTGAATTTTTATCCGTATAATTTCTTTTACTTTTTTAAAGGTTATTAGAAGAAAAGGATTCGCACATTAAAACCTTTTCCAACGAACATAAGGTACTTTTATATTTTGCAAAAAATTTATCTTCTATAGATAAATTGCCTCCAGAAAGATCAAAAATATTAAGATAGAAAAAACATGAATCTATCTCAGTATTGGCATTTCAAACTGACAATAATCTAGCCAAATTGGACAAAATGATAAAAAGTCGAGCATGATTGATCTGTATAAACATGAACAATAGATCTTGATCAATAAATTTTTAAAGACGGTTTCATGATCATCAGATTGTAAAATTACTGACGTTCAGTGAAAAAATCCACTTAACCTTCATTTACTTCTCAATCTTTCTAGACTTCAAAATCTGTTATAATTCTGAAGTTAACTTGTTTCTCTTTCGAAATAAATTAAGCTGATTTTTAAAACATCATCGAAAATTCCACGCTTTCCAGAAATCAGGCACAACTCGCAGTCATTCAAAAAAATCCAAGTCATTCAATACTTCGGGAACTCTTTTCAGTGCTTATTATAGTTTTTTGAATGTACATCAAATACAATTCAAGAAAACTAGTAGAACAAACATATTCAGTCGATTTAAACTGGTAAATCTTTTCTTTTATGCCTAATCGTGTGAAAATTCAATAAACATAGCAAACTGTTGAAATTATCCTAAATTGCATTGACATATTCAAACGTCAGGTTTTCATAACCGATTTGCGTTAAACAGTTCTATTCCTGCTTGACAATTTATCGATATTAGCTGAAATCTTATGGATCCTTTCTGCAGGTTGTCGATGTAAAATATTTTAGATAAACGAATTAATATTTACCGGCTATTAAAAAACATTCAATGAAATATCCGATAATACATGGTGATAAGTGATTTTTGATCAAATATTTTTAGATTCGAAATGGCATTAATGATATGCATTTAATTGATGCGAGGGTTGAGACTAAAAGTAAGAAATATATTTTATCAAGAGAACGGAGGCGAAATACGCGTGATAAACATATGATATCGTACGATCAACGACCTACTGATTGGGGCAATGATCCTAAAGTTATTTATGGATGGGGCAACATTTCTTCAGTGACAAAGGTTTTATCCATCTATCAATTTTTTTTCCCCTGATTCAAAGCCAGAAAGATTATTTAATATTTTTTAAATTTTGTTTAAAGTTTATTTTCCGAATCAGACTATTGTGAAATAGTTTTTTTAACAAATTAAAAGAAAATATATCAAAATAGCACTCATTCAAACTTTACTTAAATGATAACTACCATAAATCAAACCCTTAAAAATATGAAGATAGATAAACAAAAAAAACATCGAAGCCCCGTTAGAATATATGACACGAATAAACCAACCCAAATTAACCTCAAACATAACATACTGAACAGACCTAAAAGTATCACCAGCAGTATAATAAAAAGTTAAAAAAAACCAGTAATAATTTGAGACATCAACATAATACCCAACATACTACCATAATTTCACATGTAAGTCAAAGTAAAACTCGCAGGTAAAAAGAACAAAGAATTTAAAAGAAACATGTAAAATTTTGGAAGAAATCTAACCCAAAAAAAGAAATTTTAATTAAACTAAATCCAAAAAAAAAGAAAAAAAAAATATTAATTCTAGCTGAGCCGTGATCAGATATAGATAATCTATTTTAATATCACAACCCACGCATATAGCACTTCTCACCTAAGTTGTACTTAATCAAATTCAAGGATAACAATATTAAGGAAATAACCCAGATAATATAATAATAATTGAAATCGTAATAAACATAAAGAAAATTAAAATTCATATAATAAGAAAAAAATTGTAATGAAAAAAAAAAACAAGAAAAACAAAAATACTACAAGAAATATAACAAAAAAATAAAAATAGTTCTCGTAATAACTAAAATTAGATATACTACAAAAATATATCAACAAAGAAAAACACCTCTTAAAAAAATCAAAACAACAAAATAAGAATACCAAACATGTAAACCCAAAGAAATATAACATCTTATAAATAAAATACCAAAACACAAAGATACACAACTCTTCAAAGGATTCCATTCTAAACAACTAAAGCAGAATGTATATATCTAGCTATTGTTTTATTATTATTCTTGTTATTAGTAAATATCATTACTCTTATTCATCACTGAATTATTTTCTAATAAATTAAAATTATTTGTTTATCAAAATTAGCTGTCGATGAATTTATCACTTCATAGATCTTTCTTACACCACTAAGTATCAAAGTGATGCAACGACTTACGAAACGAGCGGAAATGATGTTAACAGTAATTAACCCAATTTCGGTAATACAACATATCTATGCTTCATGTGCTTTGAAATATCACAAGCAACCGATCACCGAAAAAGACAATCATTCTGTTCAGAGTAAATTAGATTTTTTATCAATTTTCTAATTTTTAATTTTGCTTATTCGATTAAAGTTTCGGTTTTCAATTTAAAATCATTCCAGAACTTGAAACATTCTCATGATTTACTTTTTTTTTCTTTTTATCACATAAAATTTTACTTTTCGTTTGTTTATCGTGCTCCAGAACCTTCTTATGATTATCAGTAACATATTTCAGATTCATTGCTACCTGAAATGAGTGCTAATTTTGGCCTACCACCTCTTTACCTTACATTTTTCCAAGGAAATATTATTGAAGACCAATTGTTAAGAGATGCTGAAGACAGTGCGACGTATTCTTCCAAGATGCATTGGACAGTTATGACAATTTATGGACAAAAATGTTCTTTGCATGTTTTTTCGGTTAATCAAAATGTCAGTATTGGTGACAATAGTTTTGATTTAGTCCTTTTGTCGCGTTATTTTAGCGACATATTACGTTGACATTTGTCTTCCAAATAAATGTTAAAAGTTATTTTCCTAAATCAGTTTTTTTGTTGAAAAAATTTTTTTCCTCCTTTTAAAAATTAATTGGTGACATAGAAATGTAGGAGGCATAAGGAAATTTTAATTATGTGTAAATATATGTATATAAATATAAAAGAGCTGAGAACTATTGCTGATAAATATAGAATATGCAAATGATACGCTTTGAAACGCAAACGCTTTATCACGCCCAATTTGCAAAAATTGTTTATGCGAGAGAGAGTAAGTCTTCAATGAACAATTGGCAAACAGATTTTTTAACTAATTGGAAGAAATTGGATATATCAAGACGATTACGACATAGCAATTTAATCATTCTTTCTGGTACATTACCATTTTATCGTGTTTCTTCCATTATTCATCGTTCATTTTTAAAGATATATTTTTGAAGATTTAGAAATTTTTGAGTTTGTTTTTTTCAATCAAAATTTTAATGCTTTTAATATAAAAATGAGATACTGATAATACACATCTGAAAAAGGGTAAAGCGAAATATTGATGAAGGTTTTAATGCATTGTGTAAAATGTTCCGTAAGCCATACATTAAGAATGAATTGAAAATAAACCTGAAACTTGCCGATAGTTAGAAAACTATAGATAATGGTAATGAATATTTATAATAATAGCGATAATGATCATGATAGTAATTATTAATATGACACCATTTAATTGAGTTGCATCAAATGAAAAAGTCCAAATGAAAATATATCTAAAATTGGTCGGTAATTGAAAAACATAAATAATCATACTGTATAGTGATATTGATTGTAATCATTACTGTCAGTAGGTCATTTTTTTCATAGATGAATAAGAATAATTTAATAGCAGGAATGTATATTAACAAAATAAAGCTTTATAACGATGGATAAACTTTTTAATTAAATTTTTACTTCTTACATTTTACTGTTTTCTTTTTAGATGTTTGAAATTTACGTATTTCATTGTAGAGTTATATGTCCCAAATATTTTGTTAAAAGGACTTGTCAATCGTCAAAATTTGTTGGATTGGATTAACGGTAGTGAAATTATGATTCGTACAGACGAGCCATATTTAAGGCTTTCTGATAATAAATGCTGGGATAAACAAAGGTTTCGAATTTTTATTTCATTGAAAAGATAGAAAAATAAACATTTTATGCATGAAACGCTCTTTGAAGTTATTTTATGCTCAAAAATTTATACTTCTAAAATGTACTCATACGTATAATCTTAATTAATCTCAGAGCAATTACACGGATTAATAACAAGTTATTAAAGTGTTTTTCTTTTTTATTTGATTAAATTGAGGAATTTTCTTTCGCAATTTAGTGATGTGACATTCCTGCGACTAGGAGTAACGTCATTCATATTATCCTGGCTCCATGCATTACGTGAATTGCAAAAATCTATTTATCATACATTAACAAAATATGAAGAATGGGTTGATTTATGCTTATGTAAAGCTTTAAGTGAAGCGTTGGATTTACGTGATAATTTGGTTGAAATTTTATGCTTTATATTTTTTAATTTTATATTCTATTTTATAAAATTTTGCGAGCCTTTTATAAAAGTCCATTTTAAAATCTTGAAGAAAAATTAATGTTTTGTTTGATGAACATTTGTCATTGTCATGCAATTTTGTCTTTTATTATAGATTTTAACTATATGTCAAAGTTCAAAGAGTGAATTGAAACAACATGCAACAGTAATGAATGCATGTGCAAGCTGTAAGCTAATGCTTATCTTGTTGTATTGTTCGATGAATAAGGATGAAACAGAACGACATAACTATTGGAACAACCAACCTATAGCATCCGAATTTTTCAAAATATCAAAATCAGATCGAAAATTTCTTTTTGTTGCATTATTGAATTCATGGCAGGAATTTCTTGCACCGCATGTTAAGGTTTAGTTGATGCAAGATTAATCGAAGGAGGAAGGATGAAAGATTAAACCGGTTTTATCATTCCTGATGGATCATACAATTGAGAAAGTACATTGTAGTACATCTGTACAGAATGACTGAATGTCCAAATAAGAAATTTTCAAATGATGAGATAAAATATTATCCGGTAGGAACTGAACGATAATATACAACTGTACATTTGTATAAATTACATTGTACTTCACCGTTATAGTTTTATGATTTTATCTTACTTCATATTTCCCATTGTTAGAATGAATTTTTCAATTTTTTCCCAAGTATTTGTGAATTATTTTTAAATTTAATTCCGCTGTAATTTTTTCTATCGTAACTTATCGCGTGTTCGAAAGTTAGTTGTTTCAACAGTAACAGCATGTTTTTCATGTTTCACAGCTATCATTAATCATCTAAATTTAATTATAATTTTAGATTAACGATTTGCTAACAGTTGAAAAATACTCTCAAAGCTTGTTGCCGGAAAATGTGAATTTGGAAGCGAGACCATTTCAAGCATCTGGTGAAGATGGTATTTCAGCAGAACGAATTACAGAATCCACTAAATCGCTTTCGAAATCTGGTCCTATAGTGAATTCAGTTATTGGGGGTAGTATAGAGTAGCACTTATATAGCATTCATCATAAATTTTATTTGTTAGATTTGAAAAATAACCATGATGACAGCATTCTTTTCTCAACAAACGTTCCGTAAAAAAGTTGAAGTATTAACGAAAAAGTTACAAGTAAGTTTTTTTTAGACACGGCTGATAATGTCACGATGCAACAATTCGATATTTCATTGTTTGTATTTTTTTGGCCCTTATTCAAGGTATATTTAATAGTAGTCATAAATTTTTGGAATCAGTTCATTTAGTCATCATATAGTAACATAATTACTGTAACTTTATCATGCAATACTTTTCAATGAAGATATTATAATATAAATGGATTCAAATAAATTTAGAATTTGTGAAGTAAGTAGGAATGATTTTGCTTATTTCACATGCTCTCCTCAATTGAAATAAAAGGATAGTTCGTCTTTTCTTAATTCTACAAAGTTCCATTATCGTTCATGTTTAACACTTCAAAATTTACGTCGTAATTTGAATCCATTTAAGATTTTTTCAACAACCAGATAAACAACTATAAGCAATATATAACAAACAATGTTAAAAGCATTTTCTTTTCGCTAAATGATAATAATTGAATACATTGTGATAAATAAGGTTATTTTACAGAACTATCAGATAAATACTAATATGTTGTTTAAATTATTTCTTAAACGATTTCATTTTTCGTTTAAATTTATGATTGGAGAATTTAAGGTTTGCAATTTAATTATTTCTTTTGCTTCAACGAATGAGGCTGCTGTGATATTTAACAAATTATTAGTTGTACAAAGACAAAATAGAAAATGCATTTCTAGACAATAAAGAAAATAAAAAAATTTTAAGTTAGGATCAACTTAAAAAAATATTAACACCAAAAAAAGAAGAATTGCATACCTGTTCACTCAGAAAAAAGAAGAATAAAACTGTAAGAACTCTTCTGAGTCAATTAAATGTGTTACTCATCATGAATTATTAAAGTGAATTAAATTTGATTATATATATTCACATTAAAATAAATTTTGTAGCAAAAAAGAACTTTTGATGTTTTAAGTAATCCAATTAAAACTATGTTAATTGAAAGCTAATAGAATGCTTGCTGAAATAAATTCTATACAAAATTCCATAGCATTTCATAGAATGAACAATTTTTGTAGACATACTTAGTTCGGTGGGTAAGAGACGAAAATGAAATTGTCCGACAAGAATCGCTTTTATTTTTACTTTTGGATGCGATAACCGTGGAAACTACAATCACCTGTAATGTTATAATGGATAATCAGCAACTGAATGTTACAAAGTAAATATTTCATTAAATTTTGTGAAAAGATCAGGAGCTTTATTACATAGCTCTAGCCTGAAAATTAATAATCTTGATAAATACATTAATTAATTGTTTTAGAGAGCAATAACTATAAGTATCGATAAACAAGAAATGAAGCAGAAAATAAATTAATCAAGCTGTTTAGATAATAATTTAAAATTATTGTAAAATATATAAGTAAGATATACCACAAAAAGTATATTTCAGAAATGAATTTTTTTTTAAAGTTTAACTATCGTTTAACTTCAAAGTTTTGCGTATATTCTGCCTTGTATTAGCATTTTCAAATAATTTTTTTAATCAAAGTTTACCAAAAAATTCGATTCAATTCTTATCTCATGTTAAATTAAAAATAACTGAATATTACCATAATAGAAATAAATTGTCACCGAACTAAGAAAATACTGCTGAATTCATTGATCCAAACAGCTTGAATAAGCAAATAACTAAAGAGTCAGTTAAAACATATATGCATCACCTAGCATATCATCTGTTTTGCAAAGAATAAACAAATATCCAGAAGGTAGTAGCAGAAATTTTCGATCAGTCTTCCTATTATTCCTGATAAAATTCTCCAGTTTTTATAGAGCATTTCTGATGATAAACTCAGAAGCGCTACTCCCACGGATTGAAATGTTTTGCACACACAGAGTTTTGAACTTGATAAGCGAATTGTTGCAAATGTTGGCATACTGTATCGCTGATACATCAAGAATTGAATTGGACGATACACAGAATTCCATCGAAATAGCCGAATTGATCAACTTCGATGATAGAGATGCAGAGCAATCAAAATGGGCTTTTACAGTGTCAAATTTATTTCGAAGAAGCAAAATGAAGACGTTTGTATCATTATATCTGTTATTTTTCATTTGCTCTAATTAATTTCAAAATTAATTTATACGTGGAGAAAACAACACTGAAGTAGTGTGACGTGAAAATTGTCAATTCATCTGTGACCTTGCTTTAGACTTCCATAATTCCTGATTCAGTAATTTTTTCATTATTATCCTTTCATTTCATTTCACTTTTTTCCGCGCTTACTGTAAGCAGCTAGCTATTGTAAAACTGGTAAATAGAATTCGGATTATCTTATTTTTATCCTTAAAGATTTTGTAAAGCTTAAGCATATGCTTTTATCAATTTAACTTCCATCCATTTATTTCTTTTTACTGAAACTTTTATTTCTCAGGTTTCATATTTTTAAATAACAAAGGAGCAGGTATTTATATTTTCTTGCTTTTGATCTTTTGAGAAATTCATTTGTAGAAAAAAGTAGCAAAAAAGTTCTTTCAACGCTGAATTTTACCAATTATTATCGTTTAGTAGCAATCTTCATGATCATACGTTTCATTGGTCACATTTTGAAATGTTGCAATCAAAAAATTTATGTTAACAGATTATAATAAGAAATGATAAGCTTATGCGACAGTTCTAAAGTACCGCATCATCATATTTGCAGGAATTTGACTGAAGAACAGAAATCAGATATCCCAGAAATTTCGATAACCGTTAATAATAATTTTATCATTTCGGCAATCAAATTTGAATCAAAAATTACGCACCTTATCCTGGTGTTGCGAATTTTCAACAGCAAAGTATGATGAAAAAAAATTACTGAAGTAGTGAAATAGTCTTGCATTTTTAAAATATCTTATGCTGCAGTAGATTTGTCAAATAGTTTGATGAAGCTTAACCTAAATTGGCATTTCTTATAATTAATTGAACAATATATGAATAATTCTTGCTGTCAGTTTTAAAGAGATAACACTTCCAAGTCTTTTTTACTTGTTTAAGTTGCATCAAAATTGAGATAAAATCTAATTAATTGTTCATTGCAGATTTCTTACAGCAATGCATACTTTGTGGATAAGCCAGAAAAAGCAACTCAAGAAGCTATATTTGCAATTCAGGATATTAAAATGATAATAACCGAAAAGGGAATTTCTGATTTAAATGCTATATTTCGTGGATCTTTCACTGCAGTTTCTAGCACACTCCGAAGGTTTTTCTTTTTGTTTCTTATAAAGATGCGGAAAATAATCGTTTTTATCAAATTTAGCTAAAAATGACAAGAAATTGATATTGAAGGGTTTCAGGAAGTGTTTGATGAATTTCAAAACATCACTTAATCAATTCTTTTCGCTTTATGCATTTGTGAACATGCATGCGAATTCAATAATTGATGGCAATACTTTTATTTCTAAAAACTTTTACGATAAGACTGACAACAATAATGAGAATTGTTGAATTTCATGCATGCATGCATGCTCATGCATAAATTGCAAGAAACTGAATGTTTAGAGTATATGAGATGAATAGTCTGTTACACATTGTTTCGTTGGCAGTGGAAAACATGAAACTGAATTATATCATTGGAAGTTCATTTTTAATAAAAACAGACAATATAAATAATGATAACGAACATAAAAAAGCATATATATGTACAGTAAGTTCAATCTGTCTGTAATTGATATTTTCAATGCTTCTTCTATTTTAGGATATTAAAATAATCGATTTTTTCATTTGCAAAAACAATTAATGATTAAAACTTTGATATGAAGAAATGTACATATCAAATTATACTTTGCTATTTTAAACTGTGTAATAAATCAATCAATCAATTATTTTGATATCTGAAAAGATACAAACATAACGAAATAACTTTTTGCTGAAAATCTCATAATTAATTGTTGGCTGTAAAAATAACATATATACATGCATTAACAGTTGAAAAAAATCAGTGTTTACTGTTAGCTTTGATTAATTAGTAAAATACGAGAAAAGAAGATGAATGATGACAAGTTTGTAATAATTTTGATAGACAAAGCATCTGGTGCTATGGCTTCAATTCATATCTTTTGACTTGAGCTTTTCTTTTTTCTGTTTGACAGTTCGTTTATTTTCATTTGATCCTTTGAAACTTTTGTATGAATTCAAGAAAAAATGGCACATGTTGAAAATTAAATTTGTGTTTGCAGTCCGAAGAACATCAACGAACTCAACAAAAAATCCAACAAATGACTCAGTGCAATTTTAATATCAAATTAATGTGTGGTGAAATTATTGGAAAAATTTCACCAAGTGTTACGGCAAAATATGATTTTACAAATGCACGCTGTTCTGGAATTTTGTAAGAAAATTGGCAATAATATTTTAAAATATCATAGCGGAAACTCTCGAAGAAAGAAATATCAGTCAAATTTAAAACTTTATATAAGAAAAAATTTTATATAACGTAAATTTTATTTCTACCAAGTTTAATTATAAGTAACAAAGTTTCAAATTTGACTGATATTCCTTTTTTTTAGTTTCTCTTGACGTTTTTTTAATAGGAAATTTCGAAATTTTGACTTGCAGTTTCAGATCATCACTAAAGCGCATTTTTGCTTCTTTTTTAAGTAACACTTTATCATTCTATTTAATTATCGAATGTAATACATTGATTTGTGTGAAGATTAATTTCAGTCCAAAAAATGGTACAGCATCAATTGAAAATCATTTCATCACGTACACTTCATTTTATTCGAAAAGAGTACCAAAATGGATGCGATTAGGAAGTTTTTCTATTAAATTACCTTCATTATTGGTTATGTACGTAAAGTGTACGATAAATGAAAATGAAATTGTCCAATTGGATGATAAAGAAATTGTATGCTCCAATGAATCATACGCCAATATTGGCATCACTGTTGGTGAGTGATAGGGATATCATCTAGTAATCTCAGTAAAATGTAAAGGGGAAAGTGAAGAAAAGGAGTTCTGTTATGGTAAATATTTTATAACTTCCAAATATTGCAATGTTCTAGACAGTTAAAATCTCATGCTCAATCTAATATGGACCATAATACATCGGTCAACCGGTATTTTTTTTTTGCTGTATTCAGTCGATATTGTTATTGTTCAGGAAGCTGGGATCAATCAATAAATACCGATGTATTGAATATGTTACTATATTCACATGAAACAGCCATAGCTGAGGTTAAACATGTTCTGGGAATTATTCGCGATTCGACAGCATCCAGATATTCATTCTATAATTCACCGTTTCTTTTCCAATTGCAGGTTAAATTTTGTTACAAATTTAACTTTTCGAAAGAAGAGGACAAGACAATGATGGGACAGCAAGGATTAAAGATTTGTTGGATAGCCTCATTTCATTATTTCCGGTTCTTGCAACTAGAGGAGTAAAGAATTGATGCGTTTGACGGCGCAAAAAGTTCCTATGACATCACTAGAAATAAAAAATTTAAAAAGTGTTGTTTTTTATTTTATATTCATCTTCGAATGGTTCTAAAAATTTTATTTATCTATTGGTAATGATCAATCAATCAATTGTCTTATTAAATCAGTAAATGCTTCATCAAAATCGTGCGATTGCTAATTATAATGTTTTCGTTAAACTCAGATATACTGCGAAGATGTTTCGCCATGGTTGAAGTTGACGTTAACCGATACAACCAATACGGCGTTTCGTGCTACAACAGAAATGACCACTATGTTCTTAATGCACCGAAATGTCCTGAATAACAATATTTTCGAGGTTTCATTTTCACTCCATATCTTTTTATCAAACAAAAATCAATTTTTTCAATTAAATCAGAAAAATATTGAATGAAATTTATTTTTTATATATATATAGAAAAGCCCAGCATAATCATATTTTTCATTATAATACATTATACATTATCAATTATCACTAAGTTTAAAAAGAAAAGGATATGTCGGCTTTTTTTTCTTGGCAAGTGCGCATTCTTTAAAAACACTTGTGAAGACAAAAATTACAGGAACAAATACGCGGTAACATATCGGTCTGTTTGAATTTCAAACTCGGGCAAATGATCCGGAACGAAGCATTCCAAGAAGATGAATTGCGAGAGTTAGCCGATCTCACAACAAATGTTTGTTTCTTCGCTTACAAATTCATTTATTTTGTTCTTCATTCACTAGCTCTAACTATTTAGTAAATCATTTATGGCTTGCAATTGCTAATTTTTAAATAATCATTGGAAGCCATCACGACAATAATGATCTAGATTTTCAATGAACAATTTTATTTTGAGATTGAAATTTTAAATGGACTTTTCTTTTTTTTCCTTTGATTTTATGTCTATAGATATACAACGTTAGCATTAAGGATATCTTTTGTCAAAATTACTTATTAATTTTTTCCGGACATATGAAACATTTAAATGAGCACAAGAGAGATTAATAATTATTTTAAAAATGTGATTAAAAAAAAATTTACGTAAACTTTATTGCAGTTGACATGTCAACTGAAGTTGTTCAGTTCTGAAGGCGTTCCTAATGCCACCGTCATTTTTTCCCGTACTGTAATTTTATTCAAATTTTCGGCGCTTACCAGAGTATGTAATTATTTACACGATATTCTAACTGAGATTGTATTTATTCTTTAATACGATTGATTTAGTTTTATAAAGGAAATACAATTATTTCTCTCATATTATCGGATAAAAATACAGTCCGACATATTTGATTTTTCCCAAACATCTTCCTCATTTTTTTAGTTTATTTCTCCTTTTTTCTCTCTTTTGAAATTTCAAATTTTTGCTTTCGGCAATTCTCTCCCGTCCTTGCTTGGTTTTCTTTTTCAGGGCCCGTTTCATGCACACTGTGTCTTATCTAAAAAAGTCACTATTCTGATTCAAAAGGAATACCCACATTACGGGCAAACTCCTTCTCAAATCATCGTTCGCCGAACCAAGTCATGATGATTAACTTTCCGTTTTTAGGCAAAAGATATTCTAGAAGACTTCAACTTATCACGAAGTTTTTGGATGAAGCGAAAAATGCTCCATGCGATGAATAAAGAAACCGATTCACAACAAACATCGCATAGTTCACTTTTAGTACTATTTTAAAGTTTTGATCAATCTAAAAATAATTTAAATTATCACAATCCGAAAATTCTAAATAAAATATCACAAACTGTGCATCAGAAGATTATTCGGCAAATTTCAGGCTATAAAAATTTTATTATATTAATAAAGTACAGAATTAATGAAATGTGAAAAAATGATTTCGTTTAAGGTTTGCAAACAGTTTAGTTTGAAAAAGTAACCATAATCATTAATTAACATAGAATTATGATCATTAGTATCATATGCATTTGACGATATTCTCCTTGCTAGGTAGAGAAATTCTGGCATCTTTTGATTTCAATTAGGATTGAAATTCGTTTCAGTTTCAATTAGGATTGAAATTCGTTTCAGTAGGAATCATATAATATTTCAGGATGTAGCTGATAGTTTGGTAATGAAGATATCGTTACTGTTTCGTGATCATACAATGATATTTATACCGCTTTATAGTAACAACTATTTACCATTCACATCTGGTCTCTTACTTGGCTTGAAAGACGTTGAAGCAATGATTGAGTTTGTGCGAGAAGCGCAAGCTGAAGCCAAATTTAGCAGTTTTAAAATTGCTTACGTGGAAAATTTTGAAACTGTTAGTTAAAAATCTTACATTTACATCTATCATTCGAATATTGTGAATGAAAGATGAATAATTAAGAAAGGTGAACATTAACGGGAGAATTTTAGCATTCCTTCCTGGATCACTGACTATTAGGCAAGCTTAAAAATGATACAGGACGGGCTATATTCAATAATGTTTCGTTAGCTTATTGTTTTTTACTCGTATTTTGATAATCTGAGTTTTTCTTTGCGTCACTTCTTTTGTTGTAATGTGTATTACAAAAATTTTATCAAAAGAATAAGAAAATCAAGGCAAAGAAGTACCATGAAATTGCATTCACGATAAACTACAATTTCACGATAACTTTCTTAGGCACTTAGATGCTAATATATTTCAGTACATGGAAGAATCCTGGATTGATGGTCAAGAAGAAACACAGACAAATTTTGCATTCTTTCCGCTTGGTGTTTGCAAAATTGTTCTGAAATCCTCAAAATTAAAACAGCGCAGGCACAGAATATCTATACAATGTTCAATGAAAGGTCTAATCTTTGACATTGATGGCGTAAGTTACATTTTCAACTGTAGCAAATACACGAAGAAAAATGCATGCTTCTCTTGCAGTTCTTAGTATATAAGTATTTTCAGACATCTCAATATTAGAATAAATTAACGGAGAATAAATGTAATTAAATTTATTTAAATTAGATGCAAAATTTTTTGTTAAGTTGGAAAATTTTTCATTTTCTGAAAAATGACAACAATATTTGAACATTTTACAGCGTATTGGAAGTTTAATTGGAGCAGTGTGGAATACATGTGTAGCGATTAATGAAGATCGAGATTTGGATATGAGTGAATATGAGCCAATGAAAATTTTGATCAGCGATGAGGAAGAGGATGATGATATTAATCTTAATAATGAATATGCAGCAATTGTTAAACCGGAAAAACGAATTCGTTGGGTTGACCAAAAGGTTTCAAATACCAGTGTTTAGTTGAAAAAATCTAAACAATGAAGAAAAGTCAAATTTTCAAAGATACAATATCATTTCTTACCTATCTTTAGGATCTAGTTTTAAGTTCAAAAAATAAATATTGAAATTAGGGGTTTCGTTCGGCCCTTATTACATATTTATATGAATTTTCTTCAATTTAATTCTAGTTAATATTTTTATAAAATGAATGGATAAATCTGTAAGCAAACTGAATAAATTCCAGTAGCTTCAACTAAGTTTTGAAGGAAGCTAAACTGTCTGGACCAGTAGTCTCATGGAACTTTTTTCTCTTTTTATGATTTAGTAAATTTTAGAATCAACAGTTTTCATTTCGATTGAGGTAATTATCTAAATATCTCGTATGTATTTCGGTTAACAGTAAACACAGAAACGGAAAGAGAATATAGCAAATTTTTCCTTCCTGCGTTGAAATCATGAAGCATTGAACTAATTAGAAAGCATTGAACCAATTTGTACTTTTGCAAGATATACATCCTCAAATAGAGTACAGTATTCCTAGCATTCGCCCTTTCGCCTTTTCAGAAAGAAATAAACATTTTATGATATGAACTTTCAATAAAAAAAAAAAAAAAGAAATCAAAAATAGTTGAAAAATGAAAGGGCGAATTTAAGAGAGTGCTGTACTTAATTATTGTTAAATCTTTTCAAATCGTTTTAAATATGATGTACAGCTTATTCAGTGAAATCAGAGTTTAATTTTATCAGAGGTCAAAGTTTGAAACAAGAGATTATTTGAAGAAATCAGACAAGATGATTTTAGCAATCGAAATTAAGCATATCAATGTTGTTTTCAGAATGAATGGATAAAATTCACTATAATTTTGATGGATTTTGATCAAATATTTCGATCAATTCCTTATGATCTTGATTTTGATCAATTTTAGTTCGAGAAAATGAATGAAACTCATCATTTAATTTACAAATTGAGCTCTAAGAAAGAAAGTGGTCAAAGAAATAGATTGAAATTAAACTATCGGAGTAAGTAGGATGTCTTTCATCCATGAAAATCTTTAGATTTATGAGCAAACCAAGAAATTGGCTACGATTAAATCTAACATAAAAGATGCTGCATATGAATGGGAATCACGACGTTTGAAAAAATTTCAACTCATTCGAGTGAAACAATTCAAAGAATCAATGCTTGGTCGCTTGAAGCAACAAAAACTACGAGGGCAGCAACTAAAAAAGGCACTAATTATAAAGGTATTTTTAAAAAGTAAATTTTGTTTAAATAATTCAAAATATTTAAATATTTGTTCAAAAATTCATCGCTGCTTGAATACATTTTACTTCATAACTGTTTGTAATAGAGCGAAATATTAAATTGAAAATCGGTTGAAATGAGTTATAGATTCCAAGAACAAATGACAAAACCTATACCTAAATTAGTTCTTGTCAAAGTTTCTCGACTAAATTACTTTTATCAGTTTTTCAATTAAAAAGGTACATTTTTCCAATTTCAAGATCACTTTAGTTGGATTAGTAATATTAAGAGTGCGCAGTGTTTTGTTTCGCTTCATCTGACAAAGAATATAAAAGTGAACTAAAATAATATGCGAATATTTACAGAGTAAAGCTAGAGATAAAAGATATGTTGAGGAAGAATCGGACACAGAATCAGTTACGGGTAAGCAGTCCAAAAGAGATATCAATGGTGAATCACTGAGAGAGCCTGAGATTCCTGCCAGAATCAGTGACAATATGATCAAAGTTGTTAAAAAATTGAGCAGTGGATTATTCGCATTTGACATGCAGGTGTCAATTATTTAATTAAATTATCAAGTTTTTTTCATTTAACTTTGGTAAAATTCTTATTTCTCATACTTTCATCATTTTGGTACTAAGATCATATTAATACAGTATTCATTTTTGCAGTTTTTTGGTGAAGCCGGCCAATGTACGCTGCGAAATAGAATTTCAAAAGAGTTTACGACTACGACAAGTGAGGATATTAAAATGCAGAATGAGACGAATGCGGGATTCACGAAAATTTCATTGCCAAGGTTTATTCTATTTCGGTTCCTTCTATTCTAAACTTAGCAGCAATGGAAAAGGTAAGAGATGGAGGCCGAAAATAATGGATTAATATAAGGAATTCTAATATGTGCATGTGAAATGAATGCCTTGCAACACATACTAAATTCATTCCTTATTTACAGTAAGAATTTATCAATACATTCAGCAATCTGAAGTTCTTGCTTGAAGAATTCAGTGGGGAATGCATTTTGATGATATAACACTGGGATATTTTAGTAACTTTAAATCACTGGGACATTTATAGTTACTGCAAATCATTAGGACAGTTATTATTAAAAGTCATTGTGACATTTATAGTTGATTTGCCGTTTCGTTGTTTTCCACTATAAATCAAGATTTGCTTTCCGCATTGTTACTAGCCTTTCTCAGAAACGTTTGGCATTCATTTCTCAGTTTATTAGCTTGTCAATAAAATTAGCAAACAAATCAATTTTAATGACTGAATCAAAACAATTTATTTTTTCTTAATCAGATTTACTTGTTACAGCATTGAAGCAAAAATCTATTATTCCACGAGTGATGTAAAAAAGTATCCCGAATCTTCTTCTCCTGTGTTAGTAAATCTGTGATTATTTATTAGATGTTAATTTCAATATCAATCGATGATAGCGATAATGACCAATTGATTTGATCTATTAGTAATTTCCAAATTTGGAACTGAAATTGTGAAAATCCTTATTAAATTCTAATATTTAGAAATAAACCGACCTCAGCAGTAATACTCAGTGCTACTTCCATACCATCTTTATACGTATCAGCAAATGTAGCTCATATGCCTGCGGAAACAGCTCTTACTCCGCTTGTTGCCGAATTTTTCCAACAATTAGTGGAAAATTTACCTCAGCAGTTCCCTCAGCAGGTATAATTATCCATTCGGGAACTTTCCATCATCAAATTTTGCAATTATTCGAATATTGCAGTAAATTATCAACTTTTTGAATCATATATTATGCTGAAATTAAATTCTAACCTCCCTCAATCATACATTTTGCAATATCCTGTAATAAGTTAATTATTGACAAGTATAAATATTATATAAACAACAATTAGCTTCATTTTGATAATTTTAGTCAGAAAATGAATGTGAAACATTCAGCATGGCTGATACGAAATCGTTGTTAAATTACATTCATACCAAATTAATGATTAAAATCTTACTTTCAATAACTATTCAGTCTAGTTCACTCCGTTTCGAAGCTCAACAGCAGGTTTATTTTTATCCATATTGTGCCTTATCGCTTACCAACTTTTGTTATTATATGGTTTTCACTTGCAAAGAATTCCTTTTTAATAAAGTTAAATCTCATATGTTCATTTCAGTGAACCTTTAAATTTTTTTCCAGAGAACAGGCGCAATGGATCTTTTATTACGGTTACCATCATTGAAGCTTGTTGCAATGGCTAACGATACGATCAGTAACGGTTTCGATATTTCATTAAACTTACGATCATTTTCTGTTTGCTTCTACAATCCTCATCAGGTTTAATTCATTCACCTCCAACTAATTTTGCAAGCATTTCATTCCAATCAAATTGTTGTTTTTCTGAAGAAGCAACTTACCAATACAACATCAAATTCATTATATCAAGATCTAAAATATAAATCTTTCTGAGAGATTTACGAAATTACGGCTAATTAACCATGAATTTTATCAGTTGCTATTTTCCTGACAAATAAATTATTATATGCAGCCTTCTTCGTTGGATGCATTTGCGCTTACATTAGACGAGTTCACCGTTGGAGTTTTTTTTTCACGTACGAACAAGTTTTTACATGATAATTCACATCTAAAGGTTTGTCACACCGACTTCAGCAATTCATTTACTTAGCAAAACTTGATACCGACAAGTATTAATTGTATCATGCTAGATATAGTTTATAGAAACGATCTTCTCTTGATAAAAAACGAAAGGACTGAGTGAATTTGCAGATCACTAGTACAATTGATATTGGCCAAGCAATATTTACATACGATATGCGGAAGCTTTCTCAACTAATCGCTTTCCCGGGTCCATGGTATCGTAGAGAGATTGCGCAACGACTTTTGCTCAAGCACGATCAAGCCTCAAAAACCCAAAGTTTTGGAACTAATCAATCACTGTATCTCTTGATTCTATTTAGGAGAAAAATTGTTTTGGTTTTTCAGAACAAATGCTCACCAGTGACTATTTGTTGTAAATTCTTCACATTTAAATTTTGCATACTTGCAAATTCAATTTTAAAATAATCTATTATGTGGAAATTAATTGCAGATTCAAAATTTAATTACAGTTCAGCACGGACGAGCAAAATGATTGCTGAATTAACGCTTGAAGTATCAATGAATATTAATTGGGAAGCTTTTAAGGCGGAAATTCAAATGTCCAGTGCAATGGGTGACACAAGCTGGTCGATTGATAAAATTTCTACAAAAATTGCATTTTCTGTTAGTTCATATTATTTTTAATTTTTTGCAATAATAATGTTGTAAGTAATATTATCGGTCTATTCATTGACTTTCAATAACCAATATATTATTAACATGGAAATATTCTGAAATAAAATCATCAAGTAATATTACCATTTTATTAATTTCTCTCTTTGTATTCCTATTTTGAATAAAATTAATTAATCAGACAAAGAAAACGATTTCATTGGTAGCATTAATGTGAAACTTTATCTTGAATTATATGGTACAAATCTTTCTTATACATTTAAAAAATTGCGGCTAATTAACAATGATTTTACAAATTGCTATTTTTTTGAGAAATAAATTATTAATTCAATGATGCTCAGTAATATTATTTTTTCCTATATATAGAAAAAAAATAAAAAAAAATGGCTTCATATTATGCAGCTATTTTTCTTCTATTAAGTTTTTTTTTTTTTATTTTATTTTATCCGAGAAAATTAATAAATATTCCAAATAACTTCTTAGCTTCAACCAACTGTCGAACGACGATTGAGTGTATGCCTTACTGTATTACTTCTGGAACAAGAAGCAAAAGGTGGTGCCATTTCTGGATCATTACGGTTTTCCAATATTGCATTCAATTTCAGTTGGATATCACTTTGCAATGTTCGTTTTCGTTTAATTCGTTTTCAAGTTCGTCTGTCCGTATAAATTTTCAGTTTCTAGAGAAGGAAAAATAATTTGAAATATGTGAAAAACATCTGAGTAAGCAACAATTTTTTATTAGCAGCCTATGTCACTTTCATCAGAGGTAAATTTGATGGGATTGGAAATGCGAATTATCTGGATGGGTCGTGTCGTTATTGTTGCATTTTTCGATCAGGCATCTCTTGTGCTTTATGATGAATGGAAAATATGCAGTGATCAAAATGGAAAAGTATGAGAATCTTTTTAGGGGAATAATTTATGAGACATTGGGTAAATCAAAAATATCTTCCAGAAAAAATTTTGAAAAATTCTGATAATAACAATTTTTACTTTTTTCTTTCTAGAGATTTTTTAAAATTGTAACATAATTAATGATCTGCGTAAAAAACTAAGCAATACATCTCATGATAATGATCCTGCGATCTTGGCATAATCAATATTTCCCAAAATTTCAAATTTAATTAAGAATGATAATATCATCATAATAAAGCTGACATATATAGTTCGTGTTTGACATTTTCTTCAACTTCAGTAGTATTTAAAAGATCAAATTTGGGCATATAAAATCAGTACCAATTTTAGAAGTATGATAGGTCTATGATTTACCTGGTTTAATTGCAGGTAGAAAAAGCAATGATAATGTTTAACACTATTTTGAAATATTCTAAATTGCAAGCTATTATCACTAAGGCTACATTGAATAGTATTGATAATATCATCCAAAAGCTCAGTGCCTTCTTTAAGGTATCTATTTTTTCAAAGACTTTTTCATCATTAATCAGGCTTGGTATATTCCGAATAGGAATTTAGCATTCATTTGAGATAATAGAAAAGAAAGAAATGTTGATAAGAAACTAATAGGCCTTGTTACAATTCTAAGTATTTAAACTGTAAATTTTAATGAAATTCTTTTTTGCTCTGATCAAATAGAATTTATTTTTCATTATTGAACAAAATTTTTTTCTTTTTCACTTAATTTCCAAAATAACCATTCATCGTTGAGAAGGAGATATATGGTATTGAAAAAGTCCAAGTAACATGTTAATAAAACTTCAGAATAAAAAGGCAAATAACTTAATGAGCGATAAAATTGTAAATGAAATCCAAGAGCAAAAAAATGTGGATGATGAAAGATATGGTTGAGAATTAAAATAAAATGAAATGCATTTTAGGAACAAGTGCAGGATAGTTGGGTGTTCCATAGTTCAGCAAATAAAGCGCTATCATCAACAATCGAAAATGAGAGAAAACTAACAAGAATGTTTCACTGGGCGATGATTCTTGATTTGGTCACCGATATGCAAATGGAAAGCAAAACATTTCCGATCCCCAATGCTAGTAGCGGGCGGACACTTATTGGTGGACAATTTGTTTCTTTTGGACAGCAAACTTCATTAGTTTTAATGGCAGGTGAAATTACGGCGAATTGGTTCGTATTTTAACAGTGTAAAAATTTTATGTATTGACCGATTGTATTAGTGGTAGTTAGATTTATTATTATAAGGTCGTATTGAATTGGATTATTTTATCCAAAATATTATTTGAATTTCAATTCTAGAACTGAGCAGTATTTTTTCAATATTCATTTAATTTTTGTCCGAGAAAAATCCAAGTAAAAGTAAAAGTGAAAGTAACCAAAGTGGAAATTTTGATCAAATTTCTCACTTAGAAGAATTCTTCGAAATTACTAGTTAGCAAGCCGTTGACATTGCCCAAAAGTAGTAAGTTATGTTTTGAAGAGAAAAATTAAGTAAAATTAAATCAAGCAAAATGCAAATGCAACTTGATGGAGCAGAATATTAATGAAATTGAAAAAGTAAAAGAAATAAGAGAATAATTTGATCAAATTTCTCATTTAAAAGAAATTATCGAAGTTATTGATTGCTAAGTCGTTCACATGTTCAAATTACATAAATAGAGTTGTAGTATGAGAATAAAAAAGATTTAGAGATACTATAAGTTATGCTTAAACTTTTACTATTTGCTTGAAAAAAAAAAACAACAAATTTCGAGGATTTTACTTATATCTAATGGTGTATATGAAATTTCTCTAGACTGTAATAATGAACAATGATATCTTGCATTTCCTAAATGTTAGCCAAACTTTGATTGAACAATCAATTCCATTCCATTCAGCTGGGCACTTTTCTATTTCAATCAGCCAACATTAATTTTCTCAAACATTGCACAATACACATTTCTTGACGAAAAACAAACTATTGGCATTGATTTATCTGAAAAATTATTCCTTAAATTGACTGGTATAATAGAAGAAAATGAATTTCGTAATAATAATTGGAAAAGTGTTATTTGTAAAGTAGAGGTTTGGTCTTTTTTTTTTTTTTCATTTTATCAATATTGTCAAAAATTAAAATTCCTATTTGGATGAAAAAAAGCCTAATAGTTCATTTCACCTATGAAAATTGTCACATTTCCAAATAATATTCATTTCAATTCTGTATTGATAGAGTCACTGATTGAATTAACTGGTGAAATTAATTGATTTGATAAGTGGAAAAATTTTGTCCATTTATATTCTAAATATTAGCATATCGAAATACTGTTAAGATTCAATAATATTATGGAGTAATACTACATCGAGAACAGTTTAAACGAAAATTAATGTCTATCAAATTTAAATTATTATGCTATTATGCAGTTGTATGTGACATATCTTGTGCAACGTAAAAAATTCATGAGTTTTTTCCAGCGTCATAAAAATCAAGCATGTCCGAAATATACAACAATTCAGGAATGTTTAACATTATGCATCGATGAACCATTGGCCCAGCTTTTCTCACCAACGAAAAACTCAAAAAAATTTCAACCGATAGTACTCGAGCTTTTTGAGTGATTTTTTTTTCCTCGCTGTCAAATATTGATATATAATTTTAAAGTCATTTCATAAGATTGCTAGCAAATTATAATCACAATATCACATTGAGATTTCTACTCACTTGATCCATAAAAACTACGTCAATTTTAGCACGTGAACATATTTATCAGTGTTAAAGATAAGCGTCAGTAGTTCTTCCCAAATTTTTAATCAAAATTCCTAGACTACCCGCAATGGATTCTATTTTCACGAGCAATCAGAAGGTACCACTTCATTCGGAAAAACTACGAGATGTTAAATTCGAAGTTAATTTTTTTCCACTTCAAAGCATTTCGAGAGATTTGTGTGATTAAGGCTAAATTTTGCATCTTTATAGTGACTGGATTTATCAGGATATTTGCTCATTTGGTGTAATTTCTTCCAGTTTAGAACTTATTAAACCGCAATTTTTTCAATGTCAGATGAAACTTCAGAAAAATGCATATGATGAGAAACTTTATTAATAAATAAAATCCCTCTCCTTCATCTTCACCATCTTTCCCTTTTCTTCCTTTCTCTTCATCTTCTTTTCAGCAAATCTAATCTCCTTGGAAATATTCACAGTT
The DNA here is from genome assembly GCA_029876185.1 of Mansonella ozzardi. Taxonomy (NCBI): domain Eukaryota; kingdom Metazoa; phylum Nematoda; class Chromadorea; order Rhabditida; family Onchocercidae; genus Mansonella; species Mansonella ozzardi. The sequence continues at coordinate 3,364 of JARVGP010000594.1, read as the reverse complement.
AAAATAATTTGATATAAGAACAGCCGTATTTTGTTCAGGTCCAGTGCAATGTCATATGTGATTTCCATTATGCACTTGGTGTCCAGACTGATGTTACAACACAAATCAACTTTCTTCCTGAATTACTTCGCTTGTATCGTGTTGAACAGGTTTTCATTATTCATTCATTATTTCTCACTATTACAATTTTTTTCGTTCCTGCAAACTGTTTTACAAACGTGCTATATGCTTGAAGATAACTGAAAAAGAAAAAACCAAACGTTGTACGATATTTTAAAAAGCTTAAGATTGAAATGTATATATATTTAATATGATGCAGGATAAAGAAATTGAGAAAGGATCATCCATGACGAAAGAAACAAGAAAAGAAATCAAAAAGATTGATCAACGACGGTACATTTGCATGCAATGGAAAGTAGATCCAAAAATACAATTCATCGATAAAGTTAAGTGGGATCCGCCAGTTATAGACGAGATTCTGCGCAAATTACAAGTAGGTCTCGAAATCTTGATGTAAGGATGGACATAGTAAAAATCGATCTAATCAGAAACGAGAAGTGTGATGTATTTCAGATATTCGATTATCGGAATACTATACCTAAAGTTTTACAAAGGCATATACTGGATCACTGCGATACGTTTGTATCAAAAGCTCTTTCCTGTACTGTCAAACTGCAAAAGAAGTTTTAGTAAAAAATGATCAGTACGCAGTTATTAGAAAACAGAAGTAAAGAAAATTCAACTCAGTATTTATTTCTTTTTTTCCAATGAAACAAAGTGAACTAATATGAAATATGTACACAACTTCTTGAAAATACAGAAAACCCTGCAGATTTTCAAAAAATGAGGGCAGAAGGTGTTGTGCATAACAATAAGTATTATAGAAATTTCAAATAAAGATGATATTGTGTTCTGTAGTCTAATTAAAAAAAAAAAAAACGATTTTTGAATGAATGGCACAATCAAGTTTTTCGCACCAAAGTTTCATTATACCGACATCAATCAAACAAGTGAACATCTTTGAAAGTATTAATAATAGTGATTTTGTTAATAGCAAAAAACAAAATGATCAAACTTATTGGAAAACGACGTGTAATGATTACTATCAAAATTTCGGAGCTCCACTTTATTTAACTAGATTCTGTTCAGCTTATTTGAAGTTCCTCATACTGATCTGCCATCAAAAAAAAAAAAAAACATCTATTAAGTTATTTAATAATTTAGATAAAAACTGTACAAATTCAACAACGCAATTCAGCAACGCTAAATACTGCAAAATTCAACAACGCCAAATACTGCAAAATTTTGAAAATCCTGAAATTGCACTGTATCGAAATAACTGTTTGCATTCAAAAGAAATATTTCACTCATTGTAAGAATGTTGACAAAGGTTTTTCTGCTATCCAATTTTCGTCCATTAATCTCCGATCAAGCGCTCCGTGCAGTTTGCGCACTGCTTTCAAGCCAATATTGATCATTTCCTCTAAAACTGAACAAGTTTTAAGTGTATGGAAGCTAAGATATGTAGCTATATCTGTATGTAAATATTCGTACTCCCTATTTTCTCATTTCTGCCACGGTTAAATAAAAAATTTAATTTCAAATCGAACTATGGTAATTGAACTTGAAACATTTCATAAATCAGAAACAAAAAAACTGAGAATATATCTTCAAAATCTTTCCTCTACAAAAAACACCTTTAGTAGTGTGGTAGCAATTTAAATAGAACTTTTTTATAGAATATATATGCCACAAAAAGCCTGTGTATATATGTTTTTCTTTAGAAAAACGCTGCAGCAATTACTCCATAGCGATAATACTTCCAAAGATACGAATAAAAATTCAAGGGAAAAACATTTACCAAGTGAATCCATTTCAAGAGTCCCACTACCACACTGCCTCATAAATGTAATTACGCAACCTTCGTGCTTCACTGCCGATTGATTGCTTTTCTGAAAAAAGTTTTCCTCGATGTTCTCATAATTTCTCATTTTTAGCTTTCCCACAATTGTCTTGCTATAGACACAAAACAGAAGGAAATTAGATCAGTACAAATGTATCAGATATTATTATGTTCTCTGCATTTTCTGTATCACAAAAACGTTGAATATATCATTCAAAAAATCCGAACAAGATTGACGATTCTGCTCAGAAAACGTTGGTACTAAGCATTACTAAGCATACATTGTGGTCGATATCGGAAACAAATTGTGGAGCAGCAGCAATCCAAACAGATGTGCGAGTGCATGCTTCTTCTGCCAGTGAATTGTCAACAATTTTAGCACTTCCAAGCCTATTTACACTAACAAACAGAGGAACTCTGCAACAGATAATTAAACTGTATAAGTCGAGATTCAACTCAGAAAATGCATCAGAAATGTTCAAGAATGCCATGATAATGGAATTATTTACCAAATCCCATTTCTCTGCGTTTGAATCAGAACTATTATAGTAAGAAGTATAAAAGAAATTTCTGCTCACCGAAGGGATCATTGAGGACAAATCATTTAAACGAATTCCCGTATGACAATAATTTCATAACTACCCCCACTGAATGAAAATTTTTTCCATTCAAACAAACTGAACTGGAACACATACCTTGATATATCTAATTTCCATACAGTATTGTCGTCTGGTAAATCAACTACATATTTTCCCTCATCTGCTGGTCTGACTATAACTCCGCTAATCTCTGTATCTTTCAGTGCTGCCTTAACCTGAAATTATTAAAATCGAAAAAGAATATGAAAATAAAAAGTTCTTAGTGCAGTTATTAATCCTGCTAATGCCTTGCTTGAAGTTCATAAAATTATTCTGGAAAAAAAAAAAAAACTATTCTACTAACCCCTAACCCTGCTGCGTCGATAACATTACCGTCACACTGCAAAAGAACGATATCCACAAACAATTTCCATGCGTGCATCGGAGATAGAATCAATCTATGAAAATTGATCGATGCTTAAAACAACTACATGATGAAGAGCGTAATTAACCCAATTATTTTTCCAATCATCAAGCCATATATCAAATCATCATACAACACTACCTGTCACCCTTATTATATTATTATTATTTATAATTACTTTTTCAAATCTGGAAGCACATAACTATTGTCATACGCAGCATCCAATGCTGCACTCAGTTCATCCGCAAATTCTTCACCACCACGACCTAAAATTATCATAACCTTTGATAGTCATTCTGAAAAAATTAATCGTTGGAAATCATAAACCTCCGAGTTCTTATTAACATAAATGAATTCAAAATATTCGAACTGGATAAAAAAACCATCTTAACATCCAAATTTACCGCCAAAAAAAAAAAAAAAAAAAAAAAAAAAAAAAAAAAAAAAAAAAAAAAAAAA